>JASAND010025806.1:0-27970 GCA_030248195.1 Trissonchulus latispiculum
TAAAACGATGAATTTTACGCCTCGACTTTTCTGCAATGTTTTCCAGGCTAACGATGCAAATATTGTTTGAATATCATTCGCTTTTAAATCCAAAAATATGCGCGCTGGAAGCAGCAGCTTAAATGAGCGTTCCTTAGATTACTGTTCCCACTACCGAATCGCGACATGCTGTTTTGTATGTATAAATAAACAAAACCTAGCGCTATGATAATGCAATTATCTCTTTTCTAAGCAAGATGTGGCCATAATTGTCGGCTGTGATTTTATGCAATGCCTGTGTAAGTAAAATAATAAATACAGAGGCTCTATATTTGAAGGCTTTTAGAAAAAAGCCACTAGTTTTTGTGTCTGGGTAGAAACCCGGCTCCGGCAGCCCGGCGCACACAGAGTTTAATAAGTGGGTAAAACCCGGCGCACTTACAGTGTAAATTCTTATGTAGTATATATGGTTGGTACTTATGAAAATAAATAATTTTGAATTATGAAATATATTTTGTAATAACCGATTAAAAAGCGTAAAATTATCCAATATTATAAATTCCTAAGTCATTCCTAAAGTTTAAAAAAATTTAAGTTTTACGTTTTACGTCTTATCCCCCCTATAGTAAACTTTTACAAGTTAATAATTTTTGAATTTTAAAATTTAAATTTGCATGCGTATTGCAATTGCATGCGTATTGTTTCTGAATATTCTTTTAAAACTTCGTGATGTATGATAAAAATAAATTCAAAACTTTTGCTATGCATTTATTTAATTCTATGCAATTGTTTGATTGAAAGCAATGTATAAGAAAAATATGTAATTCCGTGACTTAACTGAAAAAATCATAATGAGAACAAAACAAAGTGATAATATACTTTTCCACTGTTGCTCGGGATTGCATTATCGTAAGCAAATACAATGTATTCAGTATTTGCGTGCATAAAATACACACGTGTATATATATGTTCACGGGTTTACTGCGCCGGGTTTTCTAAACATTGGGGCCGGGTTTACCCACACCCTAGTTTTTGGGAAAATGTGTAGCTATCGATTAATTTATGATCTATTGTTTCAGGGCAAATGAGCCGAAGTTTATCACTGTACTATTGGATGGAAATGTGGAAGATCTTGTGTCCAAATGGCTTAATTTCAACCAGTCTAACTACCCCAAGTATTTCAATGAACCTTGCATTCCAAGGCCCCTTGCAGCTCTCTCTGTTCCGCCTATAAAAACTTACTTCCAAGAATCTGCACGTCAGTCATTTGGGGATACCCGTCTGTCCCCATCAGTCGATTTGGCCGAGTTAGATTCTGCTCTGTGCTCCATCTCTCCTACACCCCCTCAGCCACTCGACGATTTAACTGCAGACCGTGTTTTGATTTTAAAAAATCTGCCGCGAGAGAAAGGATCTATGTTAATTTCCTTGGTGGATCAGTATTTGAAAGACTTGTCTCCCGATAATTTTAACTCCTCTGACATAGTTGCCTGCGCCCCCCTTGACCATCGGAAGTCCCCTCGTCCGGTACTGATTGTCCTATCCAATTCCGATTTTGCGAAGACGCTATTGTCTAAATTCGCGGATGCTAGTGCTGCTACAATGTCCACTGTATCTGTCACACTGGAACAGTGCATTGCGATTTCTGCGAAGATGGAGAAATGTTTAAAGAACAAGAATTCAGTTTGAAAGAACCGACCATTTCTTATTGACATGATGACAGTATTTTGATTGTATTACCGTATGCATATCCTGTTATTGCCTAGTATAGACTCAATTATTTAAATGAATAAGAAAACTGAACACCTTAGGCGATTGAGTTGTATTGAAAGACAAACACTGGTGATGTAAACAAGCGAAACATTTTCAAATAGCTTTTATATATAAATACTTTTTCTTCGGGCAAAGCCGAGATTGCCGGGCTTAGTTTCTTCTGCTGGAGCGACTGGATCTGACGCCCAGTGGTGAGGGACTTTGACCGGTTATCTATGGTTTGGTATTTACATACAGTGAAAGTCATGTGTGCCTGTTCGATTCCAAGCCAGTGTATCACAAAACAAAGTCAACAGACAATCATTTTTAAATGACACCTAGATTTCCTCTCTTAGGTTTTCATTGCTGGAGCGACTGGATCAGACGCCCAGTGATGAGGGTCTTTGACCGGTTATCTATGATTTGGTATTTACATACAGTGAAAGTCATGCGTGCCTGTTCGATTCCAAGCCAGTGTTCCACAAAACAAAGTCAACAAACAATCATTTTTAAATGACACCTAGATTTCCGCTTTTAGGTTTTCATTGCTGGAGCGACTGGATCAGACGCCCAGTGATGAGGATCTTTGGTCGGTTATCTATGGTTTGGTATTTTATACAGTGAAAGTCATGTGTGCCTGTTCGATTCCAAGCCAGTGTATCACAAAACAAAGTCAACAAACAATCATTTTTACATGAGACCTAGATTTCCGCTCTTAGACTTTCATTGCTGGAGCGACTGGATCAGACGCCCAGTGATGAGGGTCTTGGATCGGGTATCTGTGGGATAGCTTTAGCACACTGTAGGTCTTGCATGAACTATGAACTCATGTACTTGGGCAGGTCCCTAGTGGGACTCCCTCTTTGCCCCTTACAGAAATTATTCAACTATCAAACAGTTAAGTTGATTCTCTGGTGCACCGATTCTCTTAAATAAAGGCAGAATTACTTTCTTTATTAACAGACATAGCTAACAAACAAAAACAAGTTATCTGCAGTTTTGACAGGCAAATCCATTCGTACTGAAGTTGCACCTGCGGTACCTGAAATTAAAAGAAACAGCAAATACAATTATGGAAACTTGCATATCTAGGTTTCATTATTAATACTTTGCTTTCCACATCAATTAAGACTCTGTTTTCAGCCTTATGTTTGCCTTCATATTTACAGCATATATGTTTTCAGCGAGAGGGTGATGTAGTGTTTGGCCCTCATATAATTGCATATAAGTTTTCAGCGAGAGGGTGATGTAGCGTTTGGCCCTCATATAATAGCATATAAGTTTTCAGCGAGAGATTGATGTAGTGTTTACCCTCATATAATAGCATATAAGTTTTCAGCGAGAGGAGAGTCTGGCCGTCATATAACGGCATATAACTTTCCAGCGAGACGATTACATAACACATATAAGGTTAATTCGAAATAGCTTGAAATTAAAGCGCACTAAGCCCAACGTGAAAGCGCAATAGACAGCTGTTAAAGCGCATTGCTTTGCGCTCTAATTTCCAGCTAATGCGCAAAGTTCCTGCACGGGATGGAAGTTTTAGCTTGATAGTGCCATTAGTATTTGGCTTGTCAATCGGAAATCCAACCTCTCAAGCCCATTACGCCACTGAGCCAAGAGAGAAGAGCGCAGAGCTCATCAGTGATGTTCGTCATAAGCAAATGCAGGGGTCATCAGCCCTTTTCAGGCTAAGCGAGATATCACCTTTGCTTCTCTCCATCCGTCATATCGGGTTGCGAACAAACTATCGCTAAACGGATACTAAATTTGTTAGATATTCATTATACGAGGAGTATGCAAATAATAATAAGAGCATGATTTTTCTGCTTCATATTGATATAACTTCTATGCAAAAAAGTTTGTCATATTTTTCAGTTCTCAGAGCCAGCAGACAACGGTCTATGGGCATCCGACGTCGTGTTGAATGATCAACAGGTGGACGAAATAGTTCGAATTCTTTCCGAACTTGAAAAACCGGTAAAAAACGAAACATCCGGTTACCGAGGACGAGTGACTCGAAACGCCATGTTTTTCAAGAGCTACAGTAACCGGAAGTGGGACCTGCCTGTACCGTTTGCTATCTCGCCCGAATTTAGTAAGACCGAGAGTACATAATAGATAAGAGTATGACAGCTGGCAGGTTCTCTGTTATCAGCTTCAGGTACATGCTATGTTCGCTAACGGCTGACCCCCCCACAAATGTGTATGCTCACTTCAAAGAAATTAGAACGCTATCTTTGCGTGTTAAAGCTCGCAACAGGCACATTGAACCAACTGAGTAGTTGTGTTTTCGAGCTTCAGGTTCAGCATACAAGCGTAGCGGCCAAATTTGTTTGAAGTGAACATACACGTTTGTGGGGGGGGGTCAGCCGTTAGCGTGCAGAGCATGTACCTGCAGCTGATAACAGAGAACCTGCCTGCTGTCATACTCTTTATTATGTACTCTTGGTAAGACCAACAGTACATAATAACTAAGTTTGTAACAGGTGTTAAACTTTCTATTATTAGCCGGCGAAAATCATCTGGACTGACTCCCGCCCCACAACTGAGTACCTAGTGAGCAAGGAATGAAAGGCTGCTATGCTTCAGCGTTGAAGGCGGGGGAAGCAGACACAATCTATACTAATAGAGTAGTTAGTTGTGTTTGAGCTTTACCGTGTTGAAAATACGATTGAGAGCACAGAATTGTGTACTGGGTACTCAGTTGAGGGGGCCAGTCGTGTGCAAATGATGACAATCCTGATAATCACTGAAAGTGTGAAGCTTGTCACACCTCTTGGTAGCTGTTAGCCGTTAGTAATCGTAATCGCTAGTCTTAAGTTGATAAAGTTTTGGATTCAGCCAAATAAGTTACAATTTTTTGTGTTGCAGTTTGTTTGTAAGACAGAAGCTATGCTTTTGCTACAGTTTTTGTTATTTCATTTTGTCTTACATTTTCTTGGTATTTTACCTATTTTTTGTTATATAGATGCTTTCGATCGGTCCGTTATTTATGATTCTATTCACAACATCGAACTGAATACTTGCATTCGATTTTCCGAGAAACCCTACGGATACTCTGATAAGCACATTCGGTTTCAGAAAGTTACTGGCGCTGGTTTGTAAGTTTTCAGCTTAATCTAATTTTATGAATTAGGTAATTAAAAGTTAATCAAATTTCATTAACAAATTTCAAGGATGCATAATTTCATATAGGATTATGACAATATCAGTAGTACAGAGGTAGAGTGTCAGAGTACGAGCCCGTAGGTCTAGGGCGTTTAATAGAATTAAATTAAATTCAATCATTATTTGAAACTAAATTTGTTGAAACTTTGATTGCGGGATACTTGCCGCCAAAATATTATTAATCAAATTATTTATTAAGTAAAACTATATCAATTGCTTTCAAAGCTTGAAAATTTTATTTTAATGCCCTTGTAGTTGTGGCCAATCTCCGCTTGGAAGGCAGGACATAGTGAACGATGTATATCTTGATATGACCTGTCCACAGGTAATCAATTACTAAATTGCTTAATAATTAAGATACTTAATCGCTGATTAATTTGTGTTTAATTACAACTGATTGGTTTGTGTTTAATTACTAAGCTCGCAAAATTACAGACCGCGTTTATTAAGAGCGTCAATAAGGCGTTTACCAGGTAGTGCATTGTTAGAACTTCTGGGCAACCAAGTAGAATAAATATTGTCAAACTGTAAAAGATTTAGTGGTATTTTCACAGTTTTAAGTCGTAATTAAGATTCTACCAATACTGTATCAATTACAATTTTAATCAAGGCTAAATTTTTTGAATTAAGATGATGGGTGGAACCGTGCACGAAATTCTACATTCGCTCGGAATTCATCATGAACAGGCACGAACGGATAGAAATTCAAATGTTCAGGTTCGCTGGCGAAATGTAAATCCTCAGCACTATGATTATTTCGAGCAGATTTTCATGTATCAATATACCAGCTATGGAGTTCCCTATGACTACCACTCAGTCATGCACTACGATTCATATGTAAGTTTACGGCAATGTGTGCGCATAGGCACGCACTCTATTAAGCCTCTCAACGATTTTGTTAGTCTAAAATGTGTCGGTTTCGAGCATCAGCACGCAGGAGTAGCATTTGAAATGGTCTAACTGAGTCGATACATAGTTACGATGCGGCAAGCGTGAGCATGTATTGACAAAGTTGTGTATATGCTCCTATGCTTAGACCTTGTTTGTTTGTTCATAAATAAAAATGTGTTTTCATTTTCACTTCAGACTGCCACGGTAAATGGTCTACCCACAATGGTGGCAACTCGTTCGCCTGTCAATCAGAACACGAGAGCCATGGGCAGCAGACTGTATGGACTGTCGGGCAGAGATACGGATAAGCTGAGAAAATTGTACTGTATGGAAGGTTTGTAGAAACTTTCATTGAACAATTTTGTTCCATTAATTAGGTTAGTTCTTCTCCCTTGGAATTAAGTATATTCAATATGTTTTGGGCTATTTGAGAAGATAGTTAACAAGAACTTTTAGTAAACGGTTATTTTGTTGTTTAAAAGCTAGTTGTGGTTTTTCAATCCAAAGTTTGTAAATTCCATTTAAGTGGTTTTTTATATTTAAAAATTTAACTTTGAAGTAATCGAATTTATTCATAAGAAATATTAGAAAAATACTTTCTTTATTTCTAGACGGTGGTTACTGCAACTGAAAGTTAGACTTTAATGTTTGAAGCTTTTCAAAAAAGCCATCGGTTTCCTGCTTTAAATTGCGTAACAGGGTTCAAACGCACACACTAATGGAACGCATTTCGATTAAATATGAATTAAGGCATCCACACTTCAAGAAATATCAGAGTCGCATGACAGAAAGTATTGTGTATCTAGCATTTTTTGAAATTTGTTAGTACACTATGTGATTACGACAAATATAATACGACAGTAAGCATTGCTTATGCGTCCGCTAACTTGCACTTTAGGAAATAATCTGCAATTACTTTTGTTCATGAATCTCTAACAAAAGAGATATTACGTAGTTTCACCCTTCAAGGCTACGTGGTATGATTGTATTGCGTTAGGGCTCCTGTTGCGCTAGAGCGCCCCTATGGTGCGTTAGGGCGCTTTTTTCAATTTCTAAACATGGTGCGTTAGGGTGCCTAGTGTGTGCGTTAGGACGCCCAGTGCATGCGTTATGAGGCGACTACTATAATATACAGTTTAAAGTATAAATAGAGGGTACTTATCGGTGAGATTTTTAAAGAAAATATTAGTAAATACAAAATACATTTAATTTGAAAAGTTTAAAACTAAACTAAGCTAAAACTTTAAATCACTAATCAATATAAATTAATTGAAAGATATCTTTTATTTCTGAATTTCGGTAAAATTATCTCTATGTGGTGTGTCACAAAATAACCAAAGAATCAAGTCGAACTCAAAATCTAAACTTCATAAGTTTTCACGTTTTCATAAACTTAGTTTTCATAAATCTTAGTTTCGTTTGTTCTTTCATTTATCTTATTATTTAAGGTGGTGGTATCCTTTTGTGCAATGCTTTTGTGGTGTTTTTTGAAACGCTATAACTTTCGCAATTTTGGGAATTGCAAAGAGCTTTATACATCGTTTTAAAGCTTAGAAGCAGGACATTCATACGAGCTTACAGAACTGGCAAGATTAGCAAAAAATAGCAGAAATTTTCTGACAAGCTGACATCTAACAGGATGAATATAAAACCAAAAGTTTTTGAACATCGATTTCTCAAAACTGAAGAATCGGCCAAAAGTTCTTTTTGTGCTACGATATGAAGGACATATGGGCCAAGGGACGTCTTTTTGGATTTGGCTCAGCAGGTCTTAACGGTCGAGAAAATCGGCCAAATGCACAGTAACACGAAATTTTGCAACTTCGCATTGAGTTTCCTTGCTACTCAATACGCTTTAGCCCAAACCGAGAAAAACGTCCCTCCGCAGAAGTGCGAATTTCGATTTTGCCGAAAATCTCCGGAATCCGTCGAGTAGTTTTTGAGAAATCGATGTTCGAAACAAAATAATCGCAGTTTTGCCAAAATGGTTTTTCGGCAAAATCTCTAGCTGAAAGCAATAAAGACCGGCTAATAGGCATTCAGAAAATGTACATTTGGACGATGTATCGATTGAGTATAACTAAGCCAATTTTGTCCTTAACATGTGGCAGTAATTTTGAAAAAACTGATTTCCTTGAAAATGGCCATTTTTTGACCCTAAAAACAGTTTTTTCCTTATACTGACTTAACCACTGGAGATAGCTCAAAGGTTGTAAGAGCAAAAATGTTCATTTTCGAGTCCTCTTTCCAGCCATACCAACCAATCCCGTGTCTAGTCTACCTACTGGGAGCTTAAGGCCAAAAACCAAAACTTTCTTATCTTTTGGCCTAAGAATACGGGACTGGTCCTAAAATGTTAAAGAGCACGGAAATAGGTTATTTCTTAAGTTTTAGCCCTTTGCGTAAAGGATTAAAGCCGTAGGAGTTAAAAATACCCGAAAGGAAACCAGCACCTTAAGGTGGTGATTCCTTTTGGGTGCATATTGTTGGTTGACGGTTCAAATCAAGACGAAATTTATTAACGAAACTTTCCAAAATAAGTTATTTTAGCATTCTAACAGCCTCCGCGCAATCCCGCTTCAAAAATTCGACTTCTCCGCTGAGGATGGTTTCTGCCGATTTTTGACAGTTATACAGTTGCTGCCCAGCTGTGATTATATTCATTCGAAAGATCTTGTTGAGCTCTACATTTTTGCTTTTTGACGCACCTTTCTAGCTTTTCTCTATAGTGAGATATAGCTGATTTTCTTATTTTGGGGTTGAAAACTTGTCATTTTTGCAGAAATCAAATAATCCTCCATTTCTTGAGCTACGCAAGCTGTAAAATTAAACTAAGGGTGTCAATTTGAAGGTCTCGTCGAGGCCGATTATTTGTAACATTGTAATCTTTTAAATGCTATCCCGTACGCTGCTATCATAAAAAATGTGGTTTTTGCAAAAACATGACCAAATTTTTTCCAGCGATTGTGAAGCATTTACTATGCAAGCTAGAGGGGTGCCACTTACTAGACGCGTTTTAGACAAAAATACCCAGGGACCCTTTTTTAGTTACCCCGATTGCTGCTTTCTAGCTAAAGTGGTCGCTTGCCAAAGTTGGGAAAAGTAGGCAAAATTAAGGTTGCGCTTACATTTTAGCTAATTTCTTTATAACGAAGAGCGGTTTCATAATAATTAAAAAAGGGTCCCCAGGTATTTGATAGTGGAATCGAATGATATGGCCGATGCCTCACGAAAAAAATTACTTTAGTCTGCAAAAAATCTGGAAAATTAAATTACTTCGAAAATGCAGTAAACTAATTTCCAAGAACTAATGTTAGTTTCGTTGCATTCATTAGAAAGAGCAAATGTTAACCTGCAGTTTGATATAAAAATGGCTTTTTAACTCCAACGAATGAATGAGTAATAAGGATTCAAAGTTGATGTCTCCAAAAGGAATCACCACCTTAAAAGGATTATGTTTTGGCACGCCACTAAACAGACACTTAATATTTTAATTAACTAAAATTAATTTGTGCTTTCAAATTTCAGCAGTAAAAGTTCATTTTAGGCGAAAGACTATTCATATATTCATTAATGGGGACCCCTCTATTTAAACTTTACACTGTGCATTACATTAACACTTTCATAACTTTGTTATGGTGAAAACATTCAGACGCCCTAACGAACTCTACAGGCGCTGTAACACACTTACTGGGCGCCCTAACGCATATACTGGGCGCCCTAACGCTACAAGCGCCCTAACGCACCATTAAAATGACCTAAGTTCAATGGCGCCCTGACGCAACTTTACCCGTGGTATAGTCGTTAGGACTCTAGTCTGCAAAACAGAATGTCCCCATTTTTTGTGATGACGTGATTTCGTTATATCGAGTTTTAAGTGTACTCAATACTACCGAAAGTAATATTATGACTGAAATATTTAATTTTTTAGATTGTTCTGACAGCGATGTGATGTGCGGACTTTGGGCAACAGAAGGTTTATGCGACAGCAATGGATATGTTAGACGATATTGTTTGAAGTCATGCAACAACTGTGCATGATTTTCGCTGTTGTGATAAATTTAATGATTCAGTGTCTGTTAACAGCTTTACTGGTACTGTGTAAAGAAAAATGATAATAATTTAGTGGTAAGTGTGTGGTTTAAAGATTAACCACCAGCGCATCACAGCAGGTTTGTGAGACATCGCACATACCACAATACCTGTTAACGAACCTAAAATTATTACATTTTCATTATTTCAAAATAAAGGAGCTTTTCATATCTTCGTCGCGTAGGTTAATGTGGACAATTTTGGTTATCAAGCGGGGCATTGTGGGGAAATCTCATAGTTTTTGCTGATTTTCAATGAAGTTTTCAAGGACAATTAACTTAAACAAATCGTCTACAATGGCTGAGGGCAATTAGAATGTGTGCAACATTGTATTGCTTTGTTTGTGTGCTTTTCAGCATCCTACCAACAGTAATATATGCAGACTTACCGACAAGGCTTTGTTTGGAGGTAGCATGTATCCGAAGCATCGCATGCAGGTGCAGTGCGAAAATATAGAAGTGGTTTGTCGGAGACAGGAGTGCTTGAAAAGCAAATAGTCTGCCCCTAGCAATTTACACTCGCACTATTGATGGCTGTAGTGAGCAGAAAACAACCAGTACAGCAATCATTATTCTAAGAATAATTATCGTTATATGCTTGAAGGTAAATATAGCAAAAAAGCAAAGTTCCTAGGTCACCGCAATAGTTTTATTTCAGTGTTTTGTGTGTGCAGTGGAATGATACCACTTTTCTGATCGCCATGCTTAGGTTCGATGCAACACCTTGAAAGGAATGATACTGGACTTACCTTGCTATTTCTAGCAGTAAATAGTTGCTCGTACTATTAATCTGTTAAGGAGTAGAAAAGGTGGTATACCCAAAATGTTCATAAGTACACCATAACCAAGAGTAATCATATCAGAGCACCAAAGATCCATATCTAGTAATGATTTCATCAGACACAGACATGCCTAATAGGCTACATATGAGTCGCCTGTACACTCTATAAAACAGCCTCGGTTTCTTGACCTCAACTACATAGTCAATAACGGGCCGTTATTGACTATGTATTTGATTTCATTTCAAGTTTGGTTTCATTTAGTTTTCCATTTCATTTCATCTAGAACAATTTCATTCCGTTTCAGTGTCAGTTTCAATGTCAGATCATTAATGAATACTTCTTTAAATTATGTGTCTTTAGAGGGGAACTCTAAAATATGCATTTCCACTAAAACGGAAACTCTTTTATTAATGGTTTATTTATTCTTGTTTTTCACTGTCCAAACATGGGGTCTTATCTCGATTACCCCCACCACTCAAAATCCTTAACTTCACCAAATGAGTATAAGCTAAAGATTTAAGCTTAAGACGTAAGCCTATACTGCTCTAATGAAAAGCTGAATCGAAAAACGAACTTTAGATTCGTGTTCTACGACCCCAAAAACCCCCTACATATATCTTTTCAGCAAAATCGAAGACAACATTTTTTCGGTTTTCGTTGGCCCCCTTAGCAATAAAAAACTAATTTAGCGAAATCGAAAAATTTTGCGATATTTGAACTCGGTGTAGTCGAAAGCATGCCCATACCAAATTTTAGCTCATTTGGTAAGGTTTTACGGATTTTGAGTGGTGTGGGGAATAATCGAGATAAGACCCCACATATGTTAGTTACTAACGTGTCTTTTAAACGAGGTTACTTGACGATAAGAATTCTTTATTATCAATTCAGAAATTTTTAATCATCAGTGCTGTGCTTGGTTCTGCCAGTTTCTTAACAATATAGCATAAACCGATGCGATTGCTACGAATTCAGTACTTATATACAGTCCAAGGCATTGTCTTCGCTTGCACTTTGCTTTTCTTTATTATTCTCTTTCTACTGTTTCTTGTGTTAGTTCCCTTACCCATGGCCCCTTTCCAAGTGCAGAAATACATGAGATGAAGAATAGACAAAACTGATGCTCCAGTGAACAAGGAGAGAGCTCCACCGATATTGCTAACCAGTGTAGGTAAACTGTAGATGTAAGTTTCCTTATTAAATAGGACAGTACTCTTATCCAGCCGTATCTCGATTTGGTTCTCCAGCTCGGGATTTACGGTTACTTGTGTACGAAACAGCCATGTGTGGCAAGGCTGAAGAATTCCATCCGCACAAGCCTGGTAACGATCTCCCACTTCCATTAATTTATCTATGGAGTAATTCTGTTCAATCATCGAAGCTCCCATTCGTTCCGTGAATTGCAGATCGCAATAGCTTTCATAGGACACATTGTCAGGTCCGTCAAACATGGAACAATTGAGCAGCGGAAGCAAATACATGTCATTTACACAGCGCGAAGCCTCCGCTATTAAGTCAATCTGATTCTGAGAGCATGGCCGGCTAGGACGACTCAGCATTTCTGTTTCCTCAATGGTCACGGTTAGATACGACGCTTTTTCAAGATACACCCATGTCGGCATGGGCGAATCCATTAGTCGTCCAACAGACACGCCGGCTAGGAATGGGTTAAGGCTGTAATTCCAGCTATTCCAGCGTTTAATGTCATCAACGAGAGTGCTTGTGTCAATGATAACAAGGCTTTTCCCCAAAACCCATTTAACAGCAGACTCGTTAGTGGGATTGCCACGAGAACGATAATAGCAAGGACCGTTAATACCAACGTTTACAGTAAATTGAGTGTTCAAGTGATCAGAGGCGCTGCTTGCAATGAAGTTTACTGGGAGCATAAGTTGTTCAATCATAAATTCTAGGTTAGACACATCTAGAGTAGACATAATGTTACGAAATTTGTCCCGACCTAAAGTGTAGTTTAAGTTGAGTGGTTGTTTGGCTGTGCCAAATAAAAATCCCAGCAAGGATGTTACGTAATACAAAGATTCTGGAGTGAAGCCAAGTTCTTCGGCACGGGACTCGTTGGCCCAGCTTCTAATACAAAGATACACTTCCGGAATGAATGGCAGAGAGCGGTGTTCAAATTTAAAGGCCGTTGGATATTCCTTGTATTCGCCGATGGCTGAAGCCAACTGAATGGACAATACCACAGCTGACGCAGTCATAAGAAGTGCCCAAACGATCCGCGCCGCTCCTGAGTCGCTGTGAAACAAATCTCGAACTCCATGAATCGTTGTCAAATTTGCGAACTCCTTGCTAAGCTTGAATCCCATTTTGGAAGGAAATCACGCAGTAAATTGTTTCCGGTAAAGTGTTGTTTACTTGCTGAAAAACAGAACTGAAATTAATATTCTACATCGAACCGATTGATTCCAGAAAATGATGGATAATCTTCATAAAGCATTAGTAATTAAGCTAATGGATCCTATTCAGGAAAATTACAGAAATGTATAATTAATCTCTGGCTTAGGTTGAAACGTAAAATGCACTAAATACTTCATCTGAGTAATTCAATTCCAGGGATACCTATTCCAGAACATACACGTTTGGCATTTGTAGAAACAAAACACTTTATCTTCAGTCAAACCAATAACTGTGTTTTCCAGGGAATACTAGTATAACACAGTGTATTATACTAGACTTTAGAATTTAGATTCCAAGAATAGTAGAATAAAAGAATTTAGAAGTTAGTCTAAGAATTCGTTAGACTTAAAGACTGCTGTTAAGCTATGGAAAATACTAGCTTAAATACGAATCCTATTGGGCAATAAGGTTAACATAACAAGCCTTCTTAATTGTTAAGCTAATTATTACATTAATAGGAGCTAATTATAATCAGGAAATAGCAAATGTATTAGCCATTTAATTAGCTTTCTTTCTTTAACGGATCTTAAAGATAATATTCATGTTTATCCTGATGTTTTATAGAATTTACAACGAGTTTTATGCCCTTTGTACAAGTTATGACGTTTTGGAGATGGCTGTTACCATCACTGTAAGGTGTCGGCAAAGCTGTCACAGGTTGCAGACCTGTGCTTGGCGTGCGGAGTTGGCAGGTCTACATAGGAGTGATTACCTAATATTTACCGAGTCGGAAACAAGATTTAAAGTTTTAGTGAATACAATGCAGTAAACTGAGAGTTCAAGTCATCGGAAGAGCTGCTAGCAATAAAATTGACTGGAAGCATAAGTTGCTCAATCATAAACGTTAGGCTAGACACATCGTGAGTGGACATAAATTCACGAAATTTGTCCCGACCTAGGGTATAGTTTAAAGTTAGGTGGTTGATTGGATCTGCCATATAAGAAACCGAGTAAGGATGATACATAGTACAGAGATGCCGGAGTGAAGCCAAGCTCTGCTGCACGAAACTCATTGGCCCAGCGCTTAATACAGAGGTACACTTCTGGTATAGATGAGAGGGAACGGTGCTGAAATTTGAAGGCTGTTGGATATTCCTTGTATTCGCCGTTGGCTGAAGCCAATTGAAAGGACAATACCATAGCCGACGCTGTGATAAGGAGTGCCCAAACGATCCGCGCCGCTCCTGGGTCGCTGTGAAACAAATCTCGGACACCATGAATTGTTGTCAAATTCGCAAATTCCTTGCAGAGCCTGATTCCCACTTTGGCAGGAAATAACAATGTAATTTGTGTGCTTTCGGAGAAGCAGAAATGAAATTACTATACTACATCGAGCCGATTGAACTCAGAAAATGACAGATAATTTCATAAAGAATTTCTGATTAAGCTAATGGGCCCTTTGCGAAATAACTAGACTCGCTTACTTAATCTTTGGGTATGGTTGATATGAAAGCGTGTAGTGATTAGGCTTTCAAAGCATTGCTCCTAAGGTACTCAATTTTGGCCTAGTCTTTTGTGTGTCGCTTGCCTCTAACATAGGTAGTTTTGGTGTGTCGCTTTTATTCAAAAGTAGTTTTCGTGGGTCGCTTTTTTACAAAAGTAGTTTTCGTGCGTCGCTTTTATCAAAATACTTGCTGTAAAATACTTTTCGTGTGTCGCTTATTTGGAAAATACCTTTCGTGTGTCGCTTTTTTTTAAACAGGGGATTACGGTATCTCTTCAAAACTACAATGAACTAAAACTAGAATGAATTAATGATTGAAGCATATAGGAAATTTATTTCTCTTTCTCCATAGTCTTCATTTTTAATCATTTTCTGAAACCCGGAATGGCTGAGTGGTTATTTCGTTGGAATTTGAAGTCATAAGTATGGGTTCAAAACCCACTTCCGGTTAAACTTTTTTAATATCTTTTGGGAAAATTGAGGGAATAAATGTTTATTGTTAACAGCAATTACTACTTTTTGTAACCATGGTTGACGGGTTGACTCATATAGGAAATTTATTTCTTTTTCTCCATAGTTTTCATTTTTAATCTATCTTTTGGGAGAAATGAGGGAATAAATGTTTTTTGTTAACAGCAATATCATTTTCTCATATCTTGGTTTTGAAACTGTGCAGAACAAAAAGTTATGATGAAGCTACAAATTGTAGCAACTAAATCAAAAATAATGGTTGACGGATTGACTCATATAGGAAATTTATTTCTTTTTCTCCATAGTTTTCATTTTTAATCTATCTTTTAGGAGAAATGAGGGAATAAATGTTTATTGTTAACAGCAATATCATTTTCTCATATCTTGGTTTTGAAACTATGCAGAACAAAAAGTTATGATGAAGCTACAAATTGTAGCAACTAAATCAAAAACAATACAACAATCGAAACCAAGTTAGTCAAAAATTTCTTAATTTCTTAAATAACCCCTTTTTCGGCCAATTTTTTACGCTTTCGCAATTACTACTTTTTCTATGATGAAGCTATAAATTTTTATTTCTTTTTCTCCATAGTTTTCATTTTTAATCTATCTTTTAGGAGAAATGAGGCAATAGATGTTTATTGTTAACAGCAATATCATTTTCTCATATCTTGGTTTTGAAACTGTGCAGAACAAAAAGTTATGATGAAGCTACAAATTGTAGCAACTAAATCAAAAATAATGGTTGACGGATTGACTCATATAGGAAATTTATTTCGTTTTCTCCATAGTTTTCATTTTTAATCTATCTTTTAGGAGAAATGAGGCAATAGATGTTTATTGTTAACAGCAATATCATTTTCTCATATCTTGGTTTTGAAACTGTGCAGAACAAAAAGTTATGATGAAGCTACGAATTGTAGCAACTAAATCAAAAACAATACAACAATCGGAACCAAGTTATACTACACAATTAAATAGAAAGGAGAGGCCATATATACAGAGAAGGCCTGTATTAAGACAAATCTTAGTAAGCGACACATAAAAGAGGCGCTTTTACTCCGTTTTTTACGAGGGGATGAAATTTGAGTCAAAAATTTCTAAATTTCTTAAATAACCCCTTTTTCGGCCAATTTTTAAGCTTTCGGTTGTTGATTTATTTGTCTTGGTATATCTTGTATTGTTCTGTTTTAAACAAAAAAAACAAAAAAGGAATATTTTTTCCGATATGCATATTATACAATCACACTAGAAGAAGAACATAAGAAGAATTATTACTATTGTTGCTGTATTTCTGCCAGCAAAACATACATTTATAACAGTATGTTTTTTATTAGATGTTGTCTGCTTGATGTTATTGTTGCAGATTTGATTTATAAGACGATTTGGAAATCTAGAGAATATTCATAATTGATTGACGTGTCGATCATTCATACAATGTGAAAAGGTGGAGGATACGTTAAAATGTTATATATGTCGTCGTGTTTTGATTGCCGGTAACGAAAAAGAAGAGAAGAAACAAAAAAGAAGAAAAGAAGAAACAAAAAAGATTAAGAATGAACTTTGCAAATCTAGAAAATATTCAGAATTCTAATTGTTTAATCAGTTCTTTTGGTATATCTTATATTGTTATGTTTTTATTTTTTGATAAAATAGAACTCAGGTTATATTTGTCTTTTAATTTCAAACAATAGTAACATAACAAAAACAAATTATGATTGTAAGAACATCACAAAAACAAAACAGAATTTGCCAAAGCATGTGATAACTGAAGCACGTTCCAATTCTGTAGAATCATCGTATCTTGGTGAAATCTAAAATAAAGAGATTACAGATACGACCTCTCTAAGTATCTTGTCAAATTTTCACCAACAAATTACGATGTTATCAGATATCGGATAGTTTAAATTGGGAAGCGGAATAGAAAGAAAACTGGAAGAACAAATTATTTAGAACTTAAATTTGATTAAAAAAGTGATTGACAAATTCATATTTTAATTATTAAATTTATTTACAAATTAAATTGTATATTAAGATAACAACACACCGTAAAAATTTGCCTCTGACTTAAATTTTCAAATAGACTTTGAATTTGTATGACAGCTTTCTACGTGTCAGAAGTTGATCTCTTTCTGGATAAACCAATCGTAGTCGGCATTTCTTATTAATCCCCATCTTGATACTGAAACATTTTAAACAATATTCATTCATTTTAAAATTATAAATAGAATTGAAACTTTCGCTTTGAAAATAAAGATAAGTGGACATTGAAACAAAAGAAAAGGTAAACGGACATTCAAACAAAAGAATCATATAAGGAATGCTATTTAAACCACTAATAGAAGAAAAAACTATTGAAGCATACCAACACTGTTCACAAGGTAACCAAAAGTAGTTGTTGACAGTAATCGGTTCAGACAGGTGTGAATACATCACTTTCACTTTCCACCATTCTGTCTCTTCAGTTTTCCTTGAACATAACGAAAAACAAAATTTGAAGTAAATAAAGAGAACAACAAAGGAAAAAATTTGTTTGCTGGAATTTATAGAAAAAGAAAACTAGAAAGAAAAGTAAGTCTTGTTGAAAAAGTGTTAATTTTACTATTCGTAAAAATACATACAAAAAAGTAAAATTTGTGTATACTAAATGCGTTTTCGTTATAACAGGTAATAGATATGTAAAGAAAAAGAACATAGAAATAACGTTAAAATTTTACAAGCAGATCGGGCATTGAACTGGAACCTCGAGAGTATATAATGGTTCATCAATTTGTTTCGGATATCCGTACAGCTCTCTTTTTCTAAAAATAATAAAGAGGCACTAAAAGAAAAAATCCAAACAAATTGACAAAATATTAACTGATTAATTACAAATATTTTTGTTACAAGTACATGATAGCTAAAAACAATATTTTATTGTATTGAAAAATGAAAGCTCCTTCTTTCAAAAAATTATAAAGAAATAATAAAAAACTTACCTTAATAAATTTGAAAAATGAACGTTCATAGTCACAAAAAGAGCGGAGAACTAAAGTGAAAAGAGCGACGTTAAATAATGGCGTGTTTTGTTTGATTGCTACTTAAAAACTTAATTTCAAAATAATTTGCATAAGGACTGCTACGTTTGTCTGATAGAATAAACAAATATAGGTAGTAACAGATTGAGAGTAAGTTCAAATTAAATATATTTAATTTTCAAATACATATCTTGTATATAATATCACTGCATAATAAAGACTTTATTTCATAGCAAATTTCAGACAAAAGCAAGTTTCAAATAGTTATGTGTAAAATTTATACGAGCACTGTTTTTAAATAATTTTAATAATAATCTATATATAATTACTGAAGCTTGAGATAATACAGTTCTTAAATATTTTCAGCAGAAATTTATAGTTGAGAAAGTCTAGCTAACACAAAAGAATAATAATGTGAAAAATTAAGTATTTTCATTGAAACTTTATAATTGCAACATACAATTAGCTATCTCTTGGCTTGCGATGTAGTAACTCACATATAGTTTAAATGCCATTATAGTTAGATCCATAGGTGTCCTTGGGTGGGAGGGGTGGGGAGAAAACCCTTCCCCCAAAATGGAAAAGTGCCGACCCCATCCTCGAAATTTCAGAGGCAGACCACATCCCAAAAAGGCTAAATCCCAGACGTCAGCCATCCAAATTTGCCAATTCCCACCCTCAAAATTTTGAAAATTTTACATCAAAATTAGTAAAAAAGTGAAATTTTTTTGAAAAAGTCGAAATTTTTGCAAAAAATCGTAGTTTTTTCGGATAAAAGAACCAAAACGAAGAAATTATTTTAATTTTTAATTCGAAATAACGTTTTTTTGGCAAATTTCCGAATTTTTTCTAAATTTTAGACCAAAAAAATTTTTACCCTCCCCCCAAATTTGATTTTTCCGGACCATAGTTTCCTTTGGGGGGGAGGTTGGGGGGGAGGTATCCCCCCCCCAAAATTTTTGACTAAATTTACCCCCCCCCAGATTTTTTGACTTACCCTCCCCCAACTTTTGGCTACCCCCCCCCAAACCCCCCCAAAGATTTTTGGACCCAAAAAGTTAGCTAAATTTGGTCGAAAAATGGTTATTTTTTGAAAAATTTTTCTAAAATTTTGGCGTAAAATCGCCTTATAACGGTGCAAAAACGCCTAAAACGTTAAGAACAAGCCTTATTTTGATTAAAAAAGGGCTAAATTACAGAAAATTTTGCATTTTGTGGCCATTTTTCGAAATTTCTGGGGGGAGGGTTGGGGGGGGTACCCCCCATCACATTTCGGAGCTCGGGCAAGATTTACCCCCCCGAGACCCAAAGTTCCAGGGAAACTATGTTCCGGACCCCATCCCACCTCAAAACGGCTGACCCCACCCACTCTAATTTCGGTTACTCCCTCCCCCAACGATTTGTCAAAGTACACCTATGGTTAGATCAGAGTTTCTTATTGTGAAAGGCATAGCTAAATAAGGGGGCCACTTGTTTGGTTTGGAGGGGGAGGGGGCGAATAAAAGGTACAAATTTGAGTTGGGGGGCCGTACCAGAATCCGAAAATTTGAGGGAGAAGATCCCTCTAAGTGGTCTTTTAGTTTTTTGGTAAAAATGCCCTAGGATTTATTCTTCGTCGGAAACACCTTCCATTTTTCTAGCTACATACCTTTATAATTTTTATTTCATTTAGTTTGATTTATATGAATTTTATGTATAATTTGAAAATAATTTTTGAAAAGCACTTCGTTTGTGAGATCTGCTTTCAAAATTTCCAGAGTTGGGTAGCTACTTTTGCATTTATGAATGTTGCTATGTTTTTTGTGTGCCCCGTAACATGTTCCCTGATATCTCTTGAAAACTGTTTTTAATAGCAACATACGTACGAAATAAAGGGGGCGATTTGCAGACATGTTTCGCTCGTCGAAAAATGAAAGGAGTTTTCAATGTTAAACTTTGCCAAAAAACAAATTGCTCTTCAGAAATTATTTTCAAATTATACGTAAAAGAAACAGGGTATTTTTTACAGAGGAGAGGGAACGGAGGGAGCCGCCCCCCGAAATTGACCTTCTACCCCTCCAAAATGCCTTCCCCCCTCCCCCCGAAATCGCCCCCCCCCCGAAATTTTTGCTTCCGCCCCCCGAGATTTTTTGGAGGTTCAAATTTTTGCTAAAAATAGGCCAATTTTCAAAAATTTTCCGGCTTTGCCGGAGATTTTTTCGTAAAAATAGCTATTTTTAGCTTAAATCATTCTTACTTTTTGCAAAAAGTAATTGAATTTTACCAATTTATCCCAGGTGCGATTTGCAAACATGTTTCGCGCGTCGCTTCTCTAACGTCTAAGCAGGAAATTTGAAAAATAATTTTTGAAAAGCCGTTCGTTTTTTGGCAAAGTTTAGCTTTTTACGTATATACACAGATTTTTTGGATTTCGTTTGTCTTTCTTTATTATTTTTCATCTTTTGAATCATTTTTAATAGATTTTTAGTTAAATCAGAGAACTCGCTTTTAGTAAAAAAGTAAATTGTATATATACAACTTCATTTTTGTACGTACATACTTCTACAATTTTTATCTCATTTGCTTCGTGTTATATATATTTTATGTATAATTTGAAAATAATTTTTGAAAAACACTTCGTGATAAACGACACCCGAAAAATTTATGTATATATATATAGGTAACAAGTTAAAATTTGCCAAAAAACGAATTGCTTTTCAAAAATTATTTTCAAATTATACGTAACATACATATAAGATGAAGTAAATGAAATAAAAATCACAGAGGAACGTACGTAGAAAAAATGAAAGGCGTTTTCGATTAACAATAAATTCACTTATTTATCAACAATTTTCTTTATTTTTGCTCATTCAGTCGAAAAACTTGAATTTCTTGGCAAAAACTTCGGATTCTTTCCAAATTTCGAATTTTGATTTGTTGGCAAAAACTTCGGACTTTTTGCAAAAAATTTCGAATTTGTACTAATTTTGAGAAAAAATTTTCAAAATTTTGAGGGTGAGTTCTGAAAAATTTGGGTAGATGTGGTCTGGGATTTGATCATTTAAAGATGGGGTCTGCCTCCAATAATTGAAATTTAGCAATTTATCCCAGTGGCGATTTGCAAACATGTTTCGCGCGTCGCTTCTCTAACGTCTAACGATGAAACCACACCTGGATGGATTTATTCTTCGTCGGAAACACCTTCCATTTTTCTACGTACATACCTCTATAGTTTTTATTTCATTTACTTTGCTTTATATGTATTTTACGTATAATTTGCAAATAATTTTTGAAAAGCCCTTCCTTTTTTGACAAAGTTAAACTTTTTATGTATATACACAGATTTTTTGGGTTTCGTTTGTCTTTCTTTATTATTTTTGATTTTTTTCAACTATTTTTAATAGATTTTTAGTTAAGTATCACTTTTAGTAAAGAAGTAAATTATATACAACTTCATTTTTGTACGTACATACTTCTACGATTTTTATTTCATTTGCTTCTTGTTATATGTATTTTACGTATAATTTGAAAATAATTTTTGAAAAACACTTCGTGACAAACGACACCTGAAAAATTTGTGTATATAGGTAACAAACATAGGAGCATATTAAATACTTGAAAGGAGAGAGTATCCTGTCATATTGATGGACGAAAAAATTTAGTCACTTTCTACAAAAAATAATTGAATTTTAGCAATTTATCCCACGCGTTACTTTTTTGCGGCAATTTAAAGGTATGTTGCTATATTTTTTGTGTGCCTTGTAACATGTTGCCTGATATCTCTTGAAAACTGTTTTTAATAGCAAAATACGTACCAAACAAAGGGGGCAATTTGCAGACATGTTTCGCTCGTCGCTACTTTTTACGTATATACAGAGATTTTTTGGGTGTCGTTTGTCTTTCTTTATTATTTTCGATTTTTTTAAACCATTTTTAATAGATTTTTAGTTAAATAAGAAAACACGCTTTTAGTAAAGAAGTATATAAATTCTATATATATAAGTGTATATTTAAATAAATTCTACATCTCTATTTTTGGGAACTATCCGTATTATTTTTGATTTTTTATACCATTTTAATCGATTTTTAGCTATGGATTCATTCTTCGTCGGAAACACCTTTCATTGTTCTACGTACATACCTCTATGATTTTTATTTCATTTACTGTGTCTTATGTGTATTTTATGTATAATTTGAAAATAATTTTTGAAAAGCACTTCGTTTTTTGGTAAAGTTCAACTTTTTACGTATATACCTGGGCTTGCTCTTTGGGGGGGCCCCTCGGGCGGCGAGTCATTCTTGGCAGGGGGGCGAAAATTTTTCAAAATTTTTCTAAAAACATGCTAAAAATAGCGCTATTTTTATAGTAATCGCCAAAAAAGTTCGTTTTTAGTGCAAATTGATGAACGAAAAAATTTAGTCACTTTCTACAAAAAGTAATTCAACTTTAGCAATTTATCCCACGCGTTACTTTTTTGCGGCGATTTAAAGGTGAGATGTGCTTCCAAAATTTCGAGAGTGGGGTAGGTACTTTTCCATTTATCACAAAATAAAGTATTTATGACGTGACAAACCTTCCAAGTATTTAGTTGGTATGTTTTTTTGTGTGCCTCGTAACATGATGGCTGATATTTCTTGAAAACTACACAGAGAAAAATGAATGGTGTTTTCGATGAAGAACAAATTCATAGGTGTAGGTTCTTCCTTACACGTTAGAGAAACGACGAGCGAACCATCTCTGCAAATCTTATGGATTCATTCTTCGTCGGAAACACCTTTCATTTTTCGGCGGGGCAACTCAAATTTGCCAGAGAAGGGATTGAAATTTTGGAGAGAGACCGTCTACAATCCGCCTTCTTGCAGGAAAAGGCTACGATTATTTTTAAATTATACATAAAATATATATAAGATGAAGTAAATGAAATGAAAATGAGAAATTTGTGTATATACGTAACAGCTTAAAGTTTGGCAAAATAACGAATTGCTTTTCAAAAAATATTTTCAAATTATACGATTTAAAATCAGATATTTACCAGGAAAAAGTCATTCTAGGGGGCGAGACAAATCTAATCTGCGGCAGGGGGCATCGAAATTAAATGTACGGAAGAAGGGATCGAAATTCTGGAGTAGGTCCCTCTACAATCCCCTAGTGATTAATTTTTTTGATGTATCAAAATAAGAGAATACCCTTTGCCAAGTATTTAATATTTCAGTACAAATTTTTGTTTAATACTTTTATTTAGATGTATGACGAGTAGCCAATTGAAAGAAGGAGATATTGTTGAAGTTGTAATCGAAGGATACTCTACTTTAAACGAAACCACAAGTACGAATTGTTTTCTTTATTCAGAAGTAGAATAAATTTTTAATTATTGAAAACTTATAATCATGGAGAAAAGAAATGTTTACTTGGAGATAAAAAATCCACTTGTCTCCATTTGTAGGATTGCACATTTTAAAATATAGAAATAGAAAACGTAACTCGGTTTCACATACGCATGTAATCATGATATTTTGAAGCTGGCACTTATTTTTTCGTCAATTCTTTTTTCCATCGAAATTCAAAAATACCTTTTCTCCATGACTATACTATTTAAAATAACTGTAAAACAAATTACAAAAAGGTACATATTTAATAAATGTAGTGTGTTCGTTTTACAGGAGAAAGATTTGTGCAGGAAAGCAATCGAATTCTAATTGAAAGTAGTAGAAACAGAAAGAAGAGAACGAGTACGAGGGAAGAAAAATTCAACAGTAAACTCAATATATACATATTTTCTAAGAAATTCTAAATGACGAATAGAAATAGAATCAAATTCTATAAATTTTGATTTTACTATATTCTTAGAAGTTTAAATTCACTCATTGTACTTCAGATATGACAGGAACAGCGAAAAAAATAAGAGAAGAAACGGAAAAGATTAAGAATCGACTCAAAGAAACTAGAATAGAGATACAACAACCACAAACAATAGCACAGTGGTTATCTTCTTCACTTTATAGTAATGTGTATCTTTTTATTTCTTCGTACGTATTACAAGGCTATTCTCTTATTTTTTTACAGTTATTCTAATGAAAACGTTTTGACGGGAACTAAATATGACAATATTAATATTTGTTTAGAGAAAATCATGTCTGGTGGACCGGATCAGGGCCTGGCAGGAAACAATTCAGAAGAGCAAAATGGCAACAACAAGACGGCCACAGAAAAAGGTGGAACTGGCACGAAAGCTACAACTTCCGAACTTGCTGAAAATGAGGTCGATCAGTACGCCAGTGGGACTTCTCCAAAGACTGGTTTACCAGAAGGTAATTATTATTTTAAAATTTGGCAATTTATAGAATATATTAAAAATCTATTTGTTTGCAGCAACATTGAATTAACAATTGAGTTGCTGATGTAATAGTTCTTTCTAATATGAACAAATCTTCCAAAGAATGAGATTTACGAAAAATGTTAAATTATTATATTTGCAGATCTGGAAAGCAGTACTGAAGTCAAAACTACGTTATCAGAAGAGGCCGGAAAAGGTCTGTCTCCAACTGAGATCGCTATTGCGAAGGCCCATTTTGATGCCTTACTGGAATCTGGCGCTTTGACATCTGATACTGTTTCAGGATCTGTTCAAGCAAAACGTAATATATATATTTTATGTGTTTTTTTATAATATATCTTATTTTATGTTTGTCTTAACTTATGATTGCTGATTGCAAATGATTATTTCTGATTCTGTCTGTTTCTTATCTTTTGGAATATTTGATAATATATTAATTTTAAAGCGAAACCACTTGCTATTATTACAGTTACCTCAGAACAGCGCCAAGCACGAGATCTGGTACACATTATGAAGAATTTCATAAAAAAGCAACAGGAACAAAAGGCTTCTCCTGCGAAGAGTGAATCCGATACAACAGCCCAACTTTCTTCTGACTCTGGCAACGGTGCCCCTGAACAACATGAGAATCCTTCGGAGACTCCGTTAGCTTCTCCAGGAATTCTAATTACTGTTCGTAAGTATAACATTAAATTCTTAAAAACATTAAAATTTTATCTTAGAAAGGTCTTGTATTTATCGACAAAGTATGTGGTTATATCGATTATGTTTTTTACTATTTTGTTACATCTAACCCCTCTTGCAATGGCCTGTCGTTTATAAAGATTACGTCATTGTTCATACAGATAATCATTGTGTGCTATCACAATATTTGCGGCTCTTCAAGAGATTCGTCTCGAAGATTTAACTTATTATTATCTTTTCTTGTTACTATTTTTCAATACTGTTTGTGAATACATATACTTATAATCTTTTCTTTGTCTAGAGAAAGAAGGTATTGAAACATCGGAAGGACATCAGATAGAAACTTCAAAGAAAGAGGGCAAGACGGTTCCTCCCGCTAGTTGTCCTGCTACTACAAGTACAAGTTCATCTATTTTTTATTGTTTTCTTTTGATGTCAAATATTTGTTCATTTATTAAAGTAAAATAGAAAAGGTTCAAAGTGGAGGTAGTATGATTTTTACTAGAATTTTCAGTTCCTTTTATACCTTTCTTTTTGTTTTAATTGTTGCCAATCTTGAGATTAAGACTAAATATAACTTATTGTATGTTTTTTGTTATTTGTTTATGCCTTTTTCACTTTTTTAGTGGCTAATTCTGAAAACTGTTCAGGAGTACTGTCAAGTTCTGATCAAGGCTCTATGCCTCTTGATTCCAGTAATCTGATGACAGAAAAGAACTGTAAGTAATTTCTGGGTACTTACTCTTCGTCTTTAATGAAAAATAGTTAAAATAGGAGAAGTGGAGAGCCATGCATTAAATTTTAGATAGTTTAATATGTATTAAACATATACTTTTGATTACTTTTGTATATTAATTGTAAATCAATATCTTATACGCTATTTTACTACTTGCATTAGTTATTGAAATGAAATATACATCTCCTTTGCTGTCTTTTTTTCAGTGTATGAAAACCTTCAAACTTCAGATGGCGACAAAAAAACATCTTCGAAGAAGGAAGTTAATCATTCTGCTCCCACTGTTTCAGAGGAGTCTTCTGGAGGTACTTTTTAGTTTATTTTATTTTCTATTAAAGATATGCCACTGAGCAGTATCTCTATTTGTTGTATATCAAGAATTTATGTAGTTTATTAATTAGACTATTAACTAGAAATTATCTGTGAAAATAAAATACATATGCAACATATTAATTTATTTAGCGAAAGAAATTGCGAAAACGTCAGATGAAGACGAAGCCAAATCTACAAGCCATGAAGACAACAATGATCCTCCTCTCGCTCTTCCAAATGATTTTCGCGGCGGTTTGTTTTTTGTTACTCTTTTTGAATTCATATTTAAGTTTTTATTCGCTTTTTTAAAGTATTTTCATTTTTATTTTAATAAAGAATAATAATAGTATTGGTCTTTGGTTAAAATAAAATACTTTTTAATTACTCGAAAATCACAAACAAAATTTGTTTTAGCTGAAAGTAATAAGTCTTCGCGGCCGCAAGGAAACAGAAAAGGGCAAAGTGCCATTTCTTCCCTTTTAATTCCGGTGATCATTTTCCCGAAACTAAGCAAAAACGATATTGACCGCTGGTGTTCTAAAAAGAATGCAAAAAATAACCCAGGTTAGCTTCTATTTAATAATCTTTATAAATTTTATCTGTTTCCTTGCGTCCTTGTACTAACTTTTTATGAATATTTTTTATTCTTCTTTAATATGTCCTTTATATTATTTCAGAAATTGTATTGTCTGACAAATCATTGAGTGAAGAGGAAAGTGCTGATCCTCAAGATGAGGACGAGGATTATGAAGACTCAGAAATTGAGGAAATTCAAGGTTAATAATCCTTTTCGTGCGCTATATACACTCGTGTAATTTGTGTTTGTCGAATTTTTGATTATTTTATGTTGAGGGTATTACCTTTATATGAGCTATACTACCATAAAAAGGTTCGATTATTCAAATGTATACATATATATGTACATACATATATGTATGTGTATAGGATATCTAAAGTATTTTTCTATCAATTCTACTTTTTTAAATTGATCTTACTTTCAGTTCCTAACGAAAGTTTTCAATCCATGTGTGAAACTGCACTGGCTCTAGCCTCACACGCATCTGGGGACAAGGAAAGATACTTGGTATTACTGAATCAGTTGATTGCATTTTTCCAGAAAAGGGATCACACGAACGAACTTTTCAAGGACGTGATCCGTGGCGAATCTTCTGAGAGAGGTTTTTATTTTCTAGCTTCGATTTTAAATATTTTCTGTTTGTACTTATTGAGTAATTGAACAATTAGAATTAACTTTCCAGTGTTGATTCTTAATCTTGAGCAAATTCAAAGCTAAATGATCAGTTAACGAAGGTGAGAATTGTTGTTCTAGCACATTCTGAGCAAAAATTTAGTGTTTTATTAGTTGTACCGGTTCCACTATGAAACCTGATGGAAAAATGTTGCAACGTCGACTCAAAATTAATATTTGTTTTTTCATAGATGGTTTGTTTTGTACCTGTTAATGAAAATAAATTTTTGTGCAGCCTTTGTAAAAAGGCCCAATTTTAATATGCTTAAAAATACCGCATGACTCAATCCAATTTAGCACCGATTTTGGACCAAAAGCGCAAATCGAAAATGATGGTCGAAGCTAATAAAAACTAAAAGAACACTGAGTGATTGCATTATGACTGAACAGCAATTCAAATGAGGCACCAAAGAACCAAAACTAAAGCTAAATGATCAGTTAACGAACATGAGAATTGTTGTTCTAGCACATTCTGAGCAAAAATTTAGTGTTTTATTAGCTGTGCCGGTTCCTCTGTGAAACCTAATGCAAAAATGTTGCAACGTCAACTCAAATTTCATATATGTTTTTTCATAGTTGGTTTGTTTTTGTACCTGTTAATGAAGATAAATTTTTGTGTGGCCTTTGTAATATGGCCCATTTTTAATATGTTTAAAAATACC
>JASAND010025807.1:0-12972 GCA_030248195.1 Trissonchulus latispiculum
AAGCTTTGCTCGATACATAACAAACCTAAATAAACACAATTTATAGAATTGTGTGCCAGGGTAACTTCGCGACTTCTAGCATCGAGTTTCAATATCTACAACTTGCGAAGCTCATGGAACCGGACTTAGGAAAAATTAAAAACGAGCTCGGATTTTTACTTTATCTTTATCTTTTTTTACTGATGATTACATTTTTCATTTTATAATCCTACATATAGGAATTTAGAATACTCAAAATAAACTATGAAAGAAATGTTTTCGTCATAGGAGGAGAAAATTAAAATATATGAGTTAATAGAATCTAATCCGTTTAGATCAACCAAAATTCACAAAATAAAAAATCGAAAAATCATTTATGCTCTATTTACGCAGTCTTAAAAATCTAAGTGCATGCTAAGACCTCGGTGAATTCCTAAATGAGACACAACTAAAGCTTAACGCTTGAATACGAACAGGCTGAGCACTAAAAGTAATATTTGTAATTATTAGATTTATGTTGAACACTCAATAAAAATTTACATTATATGATTACATTAGCTTATGCTCTCTGACGTAAGTAAGCTAGCTTGACAATTTCACCTACAGAAACATTTGAAGGACGCAGGTCTTAATGAAAATAAGCATAGGCATTCCGAAGACAGGCTTGGCATTCAGGTACGTGACAATTTGACAAGTTACTGTGAAGGCAATGGACGTACTGATAGCCTTGTAGAACTCCTCGAATAATTGCAGCTGCAGCTATTCTGTGTCAGTTAGCCTGACAACCGGACAAATTTCTAAACTTCCAGAGAGGTCATGTGGCTGGGAAATATCCATTACCGCGCAAACAAGTGCTCATATCCGCACTCAGTACTGACATTTTACTGCCCAATATCCAAACATTCAAAGCTATGGCTGGCGATTCAATTCCCAGCGCTGGAACTAATATGGCAATTACAGCAACTAACACGACAAAATTCCATACAACTAATTAGTTGTAAATTGTGACCTAATGAGTTTTCAGAAAATTAAAGTATATACTTAATGAAAGCGGCCAGATAGAGTTGCAAACAAGACCCTTCTAAGGTAAAGTCAGTGTCAGAACAAAGAAAGTTGAAACTCAGTCCTCTTGCTTGAGTAGAGGCTTGGTTCTGTTCGGGGGAGACTTTGTTAATTACAGGGACCTATCTAAACATTTTCATGACAGAAATTGGCTCAGGCTAGACAGTATCATTTGTACACTACTTTTCTTAGAGGTGAGCCTAATTGAACCTTCTTGCCATGTGTGACTGGCTAGGCTGCAGGCATGTCTATTATCAAAGGGAAAATAACGGTGGAAACATTTTTTCAGCCATTACCTTTAGGATAATGTCCGGAAATAATGTGTGAGATTTAAAAAGATAGACGGATTGAAAATTAAAAAGTGTCTATAGTATAAATAAGTAAACATGCAAAGTCTGTAAAACAGAAAATGAGATGCGTCGAAACTCCCGAAGTCAAGCTCGACACCATAGGATATGAGAAAATATTGGAAATGTTGAAAATGTGGATTGCTAGAAGTCAAAAAGGTAGTTCCTTAAGCGCCATTTCAAGAAAGGGTAGGGTAGAGTAGATTAACTCGATCCTTTTCATGAAAGAGTTAAACGAGGGAAAGTCAGGCTTGAGTGGAGTTAATCCGAGTTAAGATGGTGAATTTTAAATCTACTCTACTCTACTCCACTCTACTCTACCCTTTCTTGTAAAGGCCTCAAGAAATATGTACAAAAGTTATAAATTTATTTTACACAAACTTTAGCAATACTTCAAATGATTTCTTAAAAATATCAAAATAGTCAAACTCGGCAAAACTTTTTGTTCTGTTTTGAGAAACATTTATAAAAGCTAGTGTAACAGTCAGAAAACACAAAAATGAAAATCATAACTTTTCCTCAGGATCTACTGTTGTAGTCAAGAGTAAAGCTGTAATGTAGTACGTTATTTTAAAGTTCTGCCCTAAACTGAAGTTTTGTCTACTTTTTGCCAAATATTATACTAGGCATTTTAAACGTTCATTTGTTGATTCCCCTAAACTTCATCGAATTTTTCCGGATGGACTAGCTCCAAAGTCCGCATAAACTCGGATCCCATATTAAAGTTTGTCACATTGTACGGCTATGAGAAGAAGAAACAGTACCGAGTTCTCAGCAAAATGCCTGAATTTGCAATTAGTGACGCACATGAATGGATTACCGAGATTGCTACAGTCCCAATCTACTGGAATGGTTCTAGGACATTGCAAAAAAAGATTTCACTGTCTTTGACTCGTCATGACAGTTCTTCCAAAGGCTTGCCTGAAAACGACTGAAAAAACTGAAAACTAAGGGCCTATTTCTTTAAAGATTAAAATGGTCGGATTAAACGGATTAAAAATCAGCCGGATTAAAATGTTTCTTTAATGCAGGATTAAACAGATTACGCGGATTAAAATTAACTCGTTTAATCCGACCACTTTTAATCCGCGGATTAAACGAGTTAACTTTAATCCGTTTAATCCGCCATTAAAGAAACAGCGATTAAAAATTTTAATCCACCAGCTTTTAATCCGTTTAATTCGCGTAGCTGTTTAAAAAATAAAAACTAGTGGAAAATGCAGGAGACGGATTAAACGGATTAAAATTAATCTTTAAAGGAACAGCGATTAAGCAGGTAGGATTAAAATTAACTCTTCCTTTTTTTAGTCCGAAGTGGGAATAAAGAAACAGGATTAGATTAAAATTTTAATCCTAGGTGCATCAAAGAAATAGGATTAAATTTAATCCGTTTAACTCGTTTAACTCGCAGGATTAAATTTTAATCCGTTTAATCCGAGATGCTGTTTCTTTAATGCGGATTAATTTTAATCTAATCCGTTTAATCTTTAAAGAAATAGGGCCTAAATAATAAACATAATGTCAGAACCGGAACTCAAATTGTAGAGATTTGGACTGATATCTCTGAACAAGCGAACTTAATAAACGTGACGATTTGCAAGTTGTAGAGTGTGAGCATGTCCGACCAAACTCGGCAAATTACTTAGCCAACTATAAAGAAGGAATAGTGCAATGTAGTATGAATAGCAATTAGTTGGCTTAGCCAGTGACTGTACACAAAACCTTGCATTTAGCGGCTGCACTTAACTTCAATTGTTTAGAAATTAAATAAACTAACAGAAATATCTTCACAATATGACGCAGTCTTTGTTAATATAAATGCAGTATCATATATTGATATTACATTCGTATATAGCATCTACTATTATTTTATAACATCACATAAGACGAAATGTTTTTCCCAATTATCCAATAGTTAATCTAATTAATTAAATAACGTTAACCGCATAGGATAACGTGGGGAGGATGGGGGGGTGCAGACCCCCCCCCAGACCGACAAAAAACGAGTATGTAGTCCCCCTCAGCGAAAAGGAAAAAGAGGCAGACCCTCTTGTCCAGAAAGCAAAAAAGGGCAGACCCCCTCAGCGATTTTCACTGAAAATTGGTAATTTTTTAGCAAATTTTAGCGATTTTTTAAAAAAATTTCTTAAAAATTGCTAAAAATTGTCATTTTTTACTAATTTTTAGTCAAAAACGTTAAAAGTTCGCAATTTTTGCAAATTTCGCGGCAGACCCCCATAAAATTTCTGATTTTTTTCAGCGGTAGACCAATTGCCGAGGTCGGAGCAGACCCCCCCCCCCCCAGAATCGGACCCCGTGTTAATGTATGGTTAACCGCATTCTTAGTTATATGTAAAATACGTACAAACCTAAGATTATGTTTGCTTCAAAAGTTGAGAAGACATCATTTATAACACTTATTATTATTCATTTATTATTATTAGTTATTCATTTATAACACAGACAATATTTGGATACAGCATGAACACAAATGAACATAAATAACACAAAGTGTTAATTTAAACTATGAGGTTTAGATAAAACTTACTCGGGAGGTCTTAAACGATAACATGAACAGCTTCATTTGTTCCTGCACTATCGGATTCATATTGCAATAAGTTCTAGCACTTATTTATCTGTTTTAACACAAACTATTAAATTAAATTAGTTACATTAGAATAGCAACTAAAAGTTTGAAAAACTTCTTTTCGGATTCATGATTTCTATGCAGCAGTAGGGCTGGCTATGCTACAGTAAGACTTGTGCCTTAATGAAACTTTCTGTGGCTTAGCGAGACTTGTGCCTCACGGGGTTCACTGTTCACTGTGTCTAAAGTAACTCATTTCTGCCTCAGATTAGCTCATCTCGTATCGAGCATTGTGCCTCAGTGGTCTTTTCTATGCCTAGAGAATGAAAGAAAGTTGCACACCGCCACGGAAAAAATCTGAAGTCGCCATCCGCCTAAGAGAGTCTCATTGTGCCTAAAAAGTTTCATGACTTTGGATTAACGATCCCGATTTGGTCACTTATCTAGTCGTTGTCCTTTCACTAATTCAATAACATTCTAATGCTATATTTATGTATTGCAAACAATAACTGCAATTAAAGTTTAATCTAAATTAGTCAACTAAAGAGATACGATATATTCTTCTACACGTTCCATTCTACAAAAAGTATCCCTATTACGTACGAATCTGTGTGATTATAACGAACAAATTCGGAGTTTTCATTTGCCTCCAAACCGAGAACGAAAGCGAAGCCCGCCATAAATTCCAACAAAAATTACTGATACTTTTTTATTCAATTCTACCGAACACAGAGTCAACTTACATCAGCAGGTTTGGGCATCGGAAATTGCAGTGGAATTGGGGAAATTGGGAAGAATAGAAAGGTTTAGACAAAGATGAAGTCAGAAATTGAATTCATTTCTTCAAAATTTTCCCCGTCAAATGAGGTTTATGATTAGGCTTAGCGTCCCTGGCACAAAAAGATACACCATATGTTGTTCGAGCTGGTAGGGTTTTAAGGTTAGAATTAAAACTGACGTTGTGGCTTAGCAGAGGCTAAAAAATTGCTATACAAAACTGAAATTATGCAGACATTACATGGTAAAGACAACATTTTAGCTTTTACCTCAACTATCAAAGTGCCTAAGAAGTGACAACTTTCAATTTGTTGTAAACTTATTCTTGCTTAGCCTGAAGCAAATCTATAACAATATTAAAACCTGACAGGCCTTGGTTCGAATCCCACTTGGGCCGATTTTTTCAACTCAACTTTTGATGTTCTTTCACACATCATTCTAGTGAAAGCTGCTGCAAAAGACTGCAAAACGATAAGAGTATGCTACTTGGCATGCTCCCTGTTATCAGAACAAAAACTATGCTCTGCTCGCTAACGGCTGACCCTCCTAACAAATCGGTTAACAAGGTAAATTCACCCGCTATGATTGCAAGCTGTACGATTACTGTGGTGCTATTGCGCCAATGGCAGCTTTGTTCGGCAATCATGTTTCTGTCCTTAGTCTTCGCCTCTCCGCCTCTTGACTGAAAACTGCGCCATTAAATGCGCTTTCTGAGTGGTCAAGCTCATTTCAAAAACCTGCAGTTGATTAACTCTGTTAAGCCTGTGCGCGAAAAGGACTGAGTTAGGTTTCGTTTTAGTTCAACTAAATACTTAAGGATGATATTTACCAGTCATCCTAACAATCGATTAACGCTAACCCTCGTTTGACTGGTCTAGTCTTTCAAGGACCAGAGCTTAATTAGGACTATTTTCAATTGCAAAAAAGTAGAAATAGGAAAACATATTTTTGAAGAGAACTGAGACAATCTTTGCCTCAAAGGCGGGTCGAATAGGTTCTTCTGTAATAGGAGGCACACTTTTTGAAAAAAAGAGAAACCCATAGAAAGCCAGAAGAACAAATGTAGAATAATTTCCAATGGGGATTTTCTGGGTAAGAAAGGGAAGGGGAAATTTCTCCAAATCTGCTTAACAAGTTCGAGCAAGCTCCCCGGCCCACTTTTACTTTATTTCTACATTACTTTACCCGGGGCAGGGGGCCCTAAACAGCTATTTAGGACTAAAAGGTCTTGACAAGTTCTTGTCTCCCATCAATGTCCCCTTGTTCGGCAGTTACATACTAGTTGAGACATTTCTGAGAGTAAAAAATTGGCCCTGCCGAGAATCGAACCACGGACCGTCCGGTCTGGAGAAGAGAAGGCTAACGACTACACTACAGAGCTTTGAGGGACAAGACCGCGGTTAAAGACAGAGAACTAGTAGAGAAGCTTAAAATAGTTAAAAATCTAAAAAATTGCCCCTTAATCCCGCAACAAAACCCAGAATTAAATTTATTCAGCTACTGTTGATCACCGAAGTGAACTTTACTTATTGATGTTAATTAGAAAACTTCTAAAGATCACTAAGAAGCTCTACTTTGCAAATAGATTAAAATTACATCAAATATAAGATCCAAGCATAGCTGAAATTTGGATAGAAACAATTGAAGAAAAGTGTCCAGGGTACGGATCGAATCGCAGTCAAGCCTAAACCTAAACCTAAAACTAGGAGAGCCTATTCAGAAGTCTAGAACAGGATGGGTAGGGCGCAGTATCTTCCTGTGCCAGAAGTCTGTGAGATGCTCGACACATTAAAGCAGAAATCTTGGGGGCGATGGTACCGTTTAACTTTGTTGACCATGTGTTCACACCGTTTTGAACTAAAAACGCATCTGATAGCTTAACGCAATACCTCATGTCAAAATTACATGAATGAGTGTACCCTCTCCAAGGTATAGAGGAGTTACCGAACAGCCTTGTTATAAGCGAATGAATTAAAATTGGGCCCAAAGTTTCCAGAAATTGCAGGTAGGATCAGATGACGATACACACAAAAGTTAGTCAGTTTTCCAAATAATGATCGAGTGCATATTAGGGAAGGTATGTTAACAGGGAACTTAAGAAGATGTTTAAGGTTTCCTACAGTTTTTGTCAAATTAGAAAAGAAACCCTTCTAGAAGGAAACTAGAATATTTGGATTACTGCTAACTGCACCCAATAGTATTAGGTGAGTGAATATCTTTGCCGCCGTTTAATTTCGAACTCTAATATTTTGTCTTGTTTTTGAGAACATATGTACCTATATTGTGTGTGAAAATGAGCGAAATCAGTGACTATCGATTTTGACCCAAAGCGACCCCCCCCCTTAAATCACCACTCAAATTTAGGATAAAAATTGCTGCTTATTAGCTGGGAACTGAATTGTAAATTTTACTATTTGGCTATTTAACTAATAGTAACTTTTAGCCCTTTTAGTCCATACTTCAGTTTTATAGATGTTTTCGTCCTAGCACTTTTAGAAAATGTCAGTTACTCTTAATCTAAATTTGGTTCAGCTCAGAGTTGGAAGTGGGTAGCGGGTACCCACGGGTACCTGTGGGTAATAGAAATCCTGCTACCCACAGGCTACCCGCGCGGGTAGTTGCGGGTATTTCTTGTTGATGTAGTCACTAAAATTCAGGGAATTTTATTGAAAAATGATCGAAAAAAATAGGTTTCGTGTTTGGTGATTTACAAAAATTGCTGATTTTCGCTGGGTGTCCTTCTTCACGATTACTAATCTCAGTTAAAATGGGCGTTTGACTAAACTTGTTCTATTAGGTTATATCCAGAAAAGTAATCATAAGTCTTTTTCTCTTTTTGTAGATCTTTCTACTTGTATTTCTCGCTTTCAGTAAGCAGACGTACTAAATAGCTCAGCATACAGACTGCTGTTCGTGCCGATTTTGCAAAGTTTAAATGCCTTGATTGTATGTGTTCCTTTAGTGAATGGTATATAAGGTCAACCATTGTTCGAAACTGGAAATGTTTGCTCAAGAAATTCTTCAATTCGAAACTGGGAATGTTTGCTCAAGAAATTTGACAAACTAATATTATATAGGTAGGTATTCTAGAAAAATCCTGATGACTAAACTATTATCATAATCCGTTAGGTAGTAACAAACAGTATTTTAGTTGGGGAACTTATATATAATTTCGCTTTGTTTTTATTATTAAGAACGTATATAATAGCTCGTGGTCAATTTTTGGAATCAATCCGAAATCCGCAAACATCCGCAAAGCTCAATCGTTAAAATCCTCTTTTCTAATTCAATCTTGGAGGTTTTACATGTGGATTACATTCACAGGTGGACAAGGAAGAATTACCCATCCTCTCTGCAAATTCCTACAGAAGGGTTATCAAAATCGCTCTTACAGGCGGTAAAAAATTCGGCTACACGGGGCATGAAAATTGCTCAAAGAAAGAAAGTTTCCAGACTCACATTTCTGACGATTTTCCGGCTTCGCCTGATCTTTTTACTAAAAGCCGTCTAAGCATAAGCAATGCAATTTTTATTAAAAATCGCTATTTGTAGTTATAATTTAGACAAATTGGTGAAAATAGTGGAATTTTAACGTCGCTAAACGTATCCAAGGGCCTCTGTCCTCTACCCGGCCAAATGCGCTTTCGATAGTCAAACAATTATATACATGATTTTCAGCAAATTCAAAACCTTGAGCATTTTTAATTTCTGGAAGATGCGTTTAATTCAATAAAATAGTCCTTAACTTTGTAATATCGGTCTTCTTTCGAAACTACATGAATCCAACATTAATTTTTCGTCGAGATGCACCGAGGTCGGGTCCGAGGCCGGGGCCTGAAAATTGGAAGTCTAGATAGGAGAATGTTCTTAAAAATTCCGATTTTGGTATTAATTCAAGTATAGGCAAAATTACTATTAGTGTTTCCATTCAAACTGTTGTGAATTATAATGAACGATCTGTACCAGTTTAATTTAATTTTGACTTTAAAAATTCCAAAATTTTGGCTAAAAATTGTCAAAAAAATTACAAATGTTTGGTCCCAGAAGGCACCGGTGCTTAACCACCGAGGTTGGCATCGGTCCCCAAGCCCTGGTGCATCTCTAATTAATATGAGCCCTGGTGCATCTCTAATTAATATGTATATTAGTTTAAATTTTTAAACTTTTTGAAAACGTTTTGGTCGAAACAGATAAAATAAGTGCTAGAACTTATTGCAATATGAATCCGATAGTGCAGGAACAAATGAAGCTGTTCATGTTATCGTTTAAGACCTCCCGAGTAAGTTTTATCTAAACCTCATAGTTTAAATTAACACTTTGTGTTATTTATGTTCATTTGTGTTCATGCTGTATCCAAATATTGTCTGTGTTATAAATGAATAACTAATAATAATAATAAATGAATAATAATAAGTGTTATAAATGATGTCTTCTCAACTTTTGAAGCAAACATAATCTTAGGTTTGTACGTATTTTACATATAACTAAGAATGCGGTTAACCATACATAACACGGGGTCCGATTCTGGGGGGGGGGGGTCTGCTCCGACCTCGGCACTGGTCTACCGCTGAAAAAAATCAGAAATTTTATGGGGGTCTGCCGCGAAATTTGCAAAACATTGCGAATCCTTTTAACGTTTTTGACTAAAAATTAGTAAAAAATGACAATTTTTAGCAATTTTTAAGAAATTTTTTAAAAAAAATCGCTAAAATTTGCTAAAAAATTACCAATTTTCAGTAAAAATCCGCCGAGGGGGTCTGCCCTTTTTTGCTTTCTGGACAAGAGGGTCTGCCTCTTTTTCCTTTTCGCTGAGGGGGACTACATACTCGTTTTTTGTCGGGTCTGGGGGGGGGTCTGCACCCCCCCATCCTCCCCACGTTATCCTATGCGGTTAACGTTATTTAATTAATTAGATTAACTATTGGATAATTGGGAAAAAACTTTCGTCTTATGTGATGTTATAAAATAATAGTAGATGCTATATACGAATGTAATATCAATATATGATACTGCATTTATATTAACAAAGACTGCGTCATATTGTGAAGATATTTCTGTTAGTTTATTTAATTTCTAAACAATTGAAGTTAAGTGCAGCCGCTAAATGCAAGGTTTTGTGTACAGTCACTGGCTAAGCCAACTAATTGCTATTCATACTACATTGCACTATTCCTTCTTTATAGTTGGCTAAGTAATTTGCTGAGTTTGGTCGGACATGCTCACACTCTACAACTTGCAAATCGTCACGTTTATTAAGTTCGCTTGTTCAGAGATATCAGTCCAAATCTCTACAATTTGAGTTCCGGTTCTGACATTATGTTTATTATTTAGGCCCTATTTCTTTAAAGATTAAACGGATTAGATTAAATTAATCCGCATTAAAGAAACAGCATCTCGGATTAAACGGTTAAAATTTAATCCTGCGAGTTAAACTGAGTTAAACGGATTAAATTTAATCCTATTTCTTTGATGCACCTAGGATTAAAATTTTAATCTTTAACTTGTTTCTTTATTCCCACTCCGGACTAAAAAAAGGAAGAGTTAATTTTATCCTACCCGCTTAATCGCTGTTCCTTTAAAGATTAATTTTAATCCGTTTAATCCGTCTCCTGCATTTTCCACTAGTTTTTATTTTTTTAAACAGCTAGGAATTAAACGGATTAAAAGCTGGTGGATTAAAATTTTTAATCGCTGTTTCTTTAATGGCCGGATTAAACGGATTAAAAGTTAACTCGTTTAATCCGCGGATTAAAAGTGGTCGGATTAAACGAGTTAATTTTTAATCCGCGTAATCTGTTTAATCCTGCATTAAAGAAACATTTTAATCCGGCTGATTTTTAATCCGTTTAATCCGACCATTTTAATCTTTAAAGAAATAGGCCCTTAGTTTTCAGTTTTTTTCAGTCGTTTTCAGGCAAGCCTTTGGAAGAACTGTCATGACGAGTCAAAGACAGTGAAATCTTTTTTTGCAATGTCCTAGAACCATTCCAGTAGATTGGGACTGTAGCAATCTCGGTAATCCATTCATGTGCGTCACTAATTGCAAATTCAGGCATTTTGCTGAGAACTCGGTACTGTTTCTTCTTCTCATAGCCGTACAATGTGACAAACTTTAATATGGGATCCGAGTTTATGCGGACTTTGGAGCTAGTCCATCCGGAAAAATTCGATGAAGTTTAGGGGAATCAACAAATGAACGTTTAAAATGCCTAGTATAATATTTGGCAAAAAGTAGACAAAACTTCAGTTTAGGGCAGAACTTTACAAATAACGTACTACATTACAGCTTTACTCTTGGCTACAACAGTAAATCCTGAAAAGGAAAATTTATGATTTTCATTTTTGTGTTTTTCTGATTGTTACACTAGCTTTTACAAATGTTTCTCAAAACAGAACAAAAAGTTTTGACGAGTTTGACTATTTTGATATTTTTAAGAAATCATTTGAAGTATTGCTAAAGTTTGTGTAAAATAAATTTATAACTTTTGTCCACATTTCTTGAGGCCTTTACAAGAAAGGGTAGAGTAGAGTGGAGTAGAGTAGAGTAGATTTAAAATTCACCATCTTAACTCGGATTAACTCCACTCAAGCCTGACTTTCCCTCGTTTAACTCTTTCATGAAAAGGATCGAGTTATCTAACTTACCCTACCCTTTCTTGTAAAGTGGCGCTAAGGAACTAACCTTTTTGACTTCTAGCAATCCACATTGTCAACATTTCCAATATTTTCTCATATCCTATGGTGTCGAGCTTGACTTCGGGAGTTTCGACGCATCTCATTTTCTGTTTTACAGACTTTGCATGTTTACTTATTTATACTATAGACACTTTTTAATTTTCAATCCGTCTATCTTTTTAAATCTCACACATTATTTCCGGACATTATCCTAAAGGTAATGGCTGAAAAAATGTTTCCACCGTTATTTTCCCTTTGATAATAGACATGCCTGCAGCCTAGCCAGTCACACATGGCAATAAGGTTCCAATTAGGCTCACCTCTAAGAAAAGTAGTGTACAAATGATACTGTCTAGCCTGAGCCAATTTCTGTCATGAAAATGTTTAAGATAGGTCCCTGTAATTAACAAAGTCTCCCCCGAACAGAACCCAAGCCTCTACTCAAGCAGAGGACTGAGTTTCAACTTTTCTTTGTTCTGACACTGACTTTACCTTAGAAGGGTCTGTTTTGCAACTCTATCTGGCTAAGCTTTCATTAAGTATATACTTTAATTTTCTGAAAACTCATTAGGTCACAATTTACAACTAATTGGTTAGCATGGAATTTTGTCGTGTTAGTTGCTGTAATTGTCATATTAGTTCCAGCGCTGGGAATTGAATCGCCAGCCATAGCTTTGAATGTTTGGATATTGGGCAGTAAAATGTCAGTACTGAGTGCGGATTTGAGCACTTGTTTGCGCGGTAATGGATAGTTCCCAGCCACATGACCTCTCTGGAAGTTTAGAAATTTGTCCGGTTGTCAGGCTAACTGACACAGAATAGCTGCAGCTGCAATTATTCGAGGAGTTCTACAAGGCTATCAGTACGTCCATTGCCTTCACAGTAACTTGTCAAATTGTCACGTACCTGAATGCCAAGCCTGTCTTCGGAATGCCTATGCTTATTTTCATTAAGACCTGCGTCCTTCAAATGTTTCTGTAGGTGAAATTGTCAAGCTAGCTTACTTACGTCAGAGAGCAAAAGCTAATGTAATCATATAATGTAAATTTTTATTGAGTGTTCAACATAAATCTAATAATTACAAATATTACTTTTAGTGCTCAGCCTGTTCGTATTCAAGCGTTAAGCTTTAGTTGTGTCTCATTTAGGAATTCACCGAGGTCTTAGCATGCACTTAGATTTTAAGACTGCGTAAATAGAGCATAAATGATTTTTCGATTTTTTATTTTGTGAATTTTGGTTGATCTAAGCGGATTAGATTCTATTAACTCATATATTTTAATCCTATGACGAAAACATTTCTTTCATAGTTTATTTTGAGTATTCTAAATTCCTATATGTAGGATTATAAAATGAAAAATGTAATCATCAGTAAAAAAAGATAAAGATAAAGTAAAAATCCGAGCTCGTTTTTAATTTTTCCTAAGTCCACTTCCATGAAGCTTCGGTAAGCGGTGGATATTGAAACTCGATGCTAGAAGTCGCGAAGTTACCCTGGCGCACAATTCTATAAATTGTGTTTATTTAGGTTTGTTATGTATCGAG
>JASAND010025808.1:0-26614 GCA_030248195.1 Trissonchulus latispiculum
AAAGACCTGTGTATTTGAGTTGGTTTCACATGATGTTTGGATTACGAGGAATATTGTGCAGTCCCCATATTAATTTGCAAAGATCGCAATTGCACCTCGAGTACCGATTTTTTGATAATCAACTCAACTGTTCAAGTAAATGTAGTTATGTGGTGAAGCTCGTTTAAATAAGATTACAATTACCTGAGGTGGCAATTTTATTTCTATCAAAGCAATTCTTCCGTGTTTTCGTTTTAGTTTTGCATTTAAGTGACTTACTATTTCACGCTCTCTGATAATGACGTCCTTAAGTGCAGCTTCCTGGAGTCGCCAAATAAAGCAAGAATATTTGGCATTAGTTCTGTGCTTGACTCCCTCTCACTACTGTAATTTGGAAACAGTGCACTAAAATTTAATGCTGACCTATTCCCCCATCTCCCCATCTGTGGTTACTAGCATAACTAATTATCGCTACGTTGCGTGAATGCTACCCCACAATCTGAATCTGGAGCAGACACCTTCTCTCCTTTCTGGCCCGATAGTAGGGCATCCATTAGTTGACCATACATAAGGGAGATAAGCACAGCCTCTTTGGACACTAGAAGCGGGTGTTGTCAAAGACAATCCCGATCACTTGTGTGTTGAAGCTTAGTGCACGCAATGCCACCTCTCAGAAGGTACGCGGACCACGTTGTAAGAGTGATGACATATCCCAAGGCGTACCTTCCATGGCGAACTTCGCGCCCTACTCCTGATAAGTGGACTAAAGGTTTTTTAGCATCCACTACCCTCGCTAGTTTTTCCAAAGGGCCGTCTGGACGACGGCTGACCGGCCGGACGTCGGCCTCTCCTTTGCCATCAAGCTGGCGGCCGGCCGGTTTTTGTCCGGTCTGCCGACCGGCGCCCGCAAGGACCAAAATATAAGACAACAAACAGTACTGTCACAAATAAAAAGCAATTCTTTTGCATGTGAAATTATCTAAAATAGACTTTCATGTCTTGTTGATTTCAAATATATGGTACAATGCTAATTCAAATTCTGATTCCACAAAATTCCACTCTTCAACTGTACAATTGTAGTTTCAATATTGTGAACAAATAAATATTATTTTGAAGTTTATGATAAACATTGCTAGAGTGTTATTGATACCCCTATTTCTCAATAGAAATATATTTCAGTCACGTTTACTGTCCTGTCAAATGGGTTGTCTTACGCGCATCGGATATTCAAATATGCAAATTAAGTTAAACTTTATATAAGCACTAGTCAACACACTGTAATAGTTATTTGGAAGAAAAGTAGTCGAGCGATGAGTTGGGCAAAAACCCAGGACAGTAAATGTGACTGAAATATATTTCTATCCAGAAATAGGGTTTTCGTGTCACTTGTTTACTGTCCTGTCAAATGGGATTTCAAAGAAAACTCATCGCTGACATAGTAGACAACAGAATGTTGTTCACACCAAAGAATTTATTAGCAACACAAAAGCAAGTAGTTAGAAAATAACAAAAACATAACAAGCTGTTGCTGCATTCAGAGCACCAGACATCAACAGCGCTATGGATCCGGTACATCATCCGACGTAGGGAGCAGAATTCGCTGGAAGGATTCCATGGAATCTGGTATGCGGTAGTGCCTGAAAAATACATCAGCGTTAGTCCACTGAGCAGAATTAAGTATTGACGAAAGAGCTAGACCGCTGTGGTAGGCGTAAGATGTCGCAGTGGCACGAATGCTTTGAGCATTGTGTGGCTCATGGAGGACCAGTGATTTGTGAAATAGCAGATGACAGCCATTTCGCTATTTGGCATGGCTTAGCAGGTCTGTGAGGTGGAACGTGGCTATGCAGAAGGATCCTATGCTGGCGGAAAGTCATAGTGTTGTCTAAGTATCTGAGCAAATGCACAAGGGGATCGAGTAGCGATCCGGTGTTGGCATAAACAACAAACTCATTCTTATGCGAGCCATTCGGCCGCGCCCCTTTAGGGAGTTCAGCAAGGAAAAATAATCTTATCGGCCGAAAGCTGAATATTGCCTGTTGCGATGCTCAGCTTTGAGAGTGTTTCACAGCGGGCGGCTAAAAGTAGGGCTAGCAAACAACTAGTTCTGACGGTCAGTTGGGCTAGACTTAACTCCTGGGTCGTGCCCATTGACTCTAAACTATTGCAGAAGTCTTTGACGTCCCAGCAAGGATACAGTTTACGCAGCGGAGGACGAGACTAAAATACCGCAGCTACAAACGTCTTAATCAGTGGGTGATGCCCCAAAGAATAGTGATAAATAGTGACTACCAAAGTGATGAGATAAAGCACTTATGGTGACCCGAATAGTGGAAATGGCGGTACAATAAGCAAACCTAGCATGAAGAAATGCCAGTACATCCGTAACAGACGGCTCATAAAGCGAAACGTGGCAATCGCGAGCATAGGACGTCCAATGATCCCAAATACTACCATATCTGGCGTGAGTAAGGGGTTTTTTAGAGTTCAGCATGAAACTCACCAAAGATGGAGACAGGCCAGACTTCTTCAAATCCTGGATGAAGCCAGTCTGACTGACAGCGTCCATGCTAGATGAGGATCCAATACGTGTCCGCTGTGAGTCCGAATACGAACGTTCCCTGCAAAAAATGTATGCTTTAATTGTTAGAGCAGACAACTGCGGAAACCAGGGCTGTGACTGCCAATTGGGGCATACTAAAATTAAGGGACCGAAGGTGTCCTCAAGTTTAGCTAGCACCGAGGGAATAAGCGAGACCGGAGGGAAAGCGTAAAGTAAGTGAAAACTGTTCCAGTCTTGTTGCAATGCATCTACTCCAAGACAGCCGTGTTCAAAGTGCCATGAGAAGAAGGACGGAACACAGCTATTGTATGCGTTCGCAAATAAGTGACGTCGGGAGTTCCGAACAAACCGAAAATCCATTGCAGACAAGTGCTGGACAAAGTTCAGTCATTACTAGAGATTAGACCTCGTGAAATAAAATCAGCATCAGAATTAGCTTCCGAAGAAAGGTGAACAAAAGTAGGATTAATGAGGAGAGACAAAAATTGACTCCATACAGAAAGAGTAAGTTATATTATATGTATATTATATATTATATTATATTATATTATACAGTATGTTATATTTACAGCTTTTACAAATGGAAATGGCTATATTCTTGGATTAATATAGATTTTCACGCGGCGGCTAGCCGCCGCGCATATACTATATTTATAAACCACTGCATGCGCATGATTGCAGTCCTTGAGGTCCGTGGTTCGATTCTCGGCGGAGGTAACTTTTTACAACAGGCTGCCGGAAGAACCTGGAATCCAACCCGTACCCTTGTGTCGCTTCTTGTCTGTGTTCCTGTCTTGGCGGGGCTAGAGCCTGTGTGTGGTCCTTGTACGGCGCGGGGCGAACTACTTTTGAGTGAGGCAGATATAGAGTACCATTATAGTATAAGCTATCTATCTAAATCGGTATCTAACCGGCAATCAGGGAGGCTAAGCGATCACAGGTTATAGCTGGTGCAACCGTAGCAGAAAAATAGACACCTAACTAGAAGTACCTACCCTAAGTGAAGGAATAGAAGAGGCATCATGGTTTAATGTAGCAACTTACAGATTTTAATGAAAGGTATAATAGAATCAATAACAGTGAGGCATATAAAGGGTATATAGAACATAAGCCCGCAGGCGACTGCTCCACTCTAAAGATACACAGTAACTGAAGTATTTAACAATAGAGTTATGGGCTCGTCTTCCCTGTCTTCGTGGTGTAGTGGTTACTCGTCTGACTGCAGTCCGGAAGATCCGTGGTTCAATTCCCGGCGGAGGAGCAAAAACTTTACACTGGAACGTTTCAATCTAAAGTAGATGGCGTTAACCATTCGCGTACACAAATTTAGTGCAAGGTCTTGTTTTGTCTTGTTCCATTCTGTTAAACTCCCTGTCTTCTGCCTTAACCAACTGAGTCACAGATGGTTTCAGTTAGGAGATCTATTGAAGTGACGTTTCGAGTTTGATACATAACCAGTTTGACCAGTGTGTCATATGTATAATGTGTACTCTCCAGCCTTTAATATAAAAAAGTTTGCAATAAACTGAGGAAATTTCCGCCTCAGAGCCAGCTTCTTCAATTTTAATATATTCGTCAAACATATTGTATGTCTCCGATTCTGTCAGTTCCGCATATCTTAGTGATATTTTGCAGTTCTGTATTTCGGATCTTACGAACTCTAGTACTGCTGCAAATTAAAGAAACAGTTGCGTTTATGGAATTAAGCCCGGTTTAAACTAAGCAATAATTGCCGGCAATATGATTGCCAACAAATTGCCCATGTATTGCCAGTGTAAAAATTGCCAGCAATGTTGCTATCAATCGGTAATCTCAGCTAGGAAAGTGAGCAAGTTCTGTGTCAATTAAACACGTAAATATTGCTGCTGGACAACAATTTTTAATTTCCCGCTATATTGCCGGTAATCTTGGTGATGCAGTGTGAGCGTGTGCATTGCTAGGAATATTGCCATTACCCCTAAGTTGCTCTCAAGTAGATTGCCTGCCTAGTGTGAATCGGGCTAGAACTGGTAGATTTCCTATGGTTTCAGCGTTTCATAGCGGTGGTAAATTTTAGTTGCAGATGAGAAGTAAATTGAATTCTCGTCAAAGTTGCCTGGTGCGAATGATAGCTGTATGGTATTATATGGTAGCCATTGTATGGTAGTTAGCTGTTCCCTATTCCATCCAACATATATAGATTTACAAAGTACAATTTCTGTTAAGTCATCTTAATCTTCTATTGAGTATTGAGCAGCCAGTCATAGCAGTTTTCAGTGCATACTCCATAATTTCCAATGATTCTTGTCCACATTCTGACCCAATGATTTCCATTTCGCATTTCTTGGAACCTTCGAGTTCTTTGCAAAATTCTTGTCCCTGACTTACTGTTTTTCTACATTTCAGTATTTCTAAGCTGAAATAGAACTTTCTAATTGATAGTATTAATAAAAAGATAAAAACCAAGAGTGGTAAAAACCAGAGTAATCTGATCATATGTATGAAGCATTCTTATATAATCAAATTATGGACTTATTACTGTGTTGGCGGGCCAGGCCATTGGCCGTTGAAATCTCAGCCAGCTGGCTCGGCCGGTCATTGGCCGACTGCTGGCCAAGCTCAAATTTACTGATTTTATGCGTTAACTGTAGCAAAATTTAATTTTGCTGCATAATATCACGGACACGTTGCATTACAACGTTACATTAGATACACTACTACAGATTTTCAGTTTATCTACATAAGATGTTGACACTTAGCTCCAACTTTTCAGCACGTCCGTACTCATTTATCGTAGTTAGCGTTATTTTTCAATAACATTTGCTAATTGCATTCAAATTTTGATTGTGCTAACAACTTAGTTTTTGAGTTTGTCTAGCGGTCAACGTCTCATCAATTCATTGTATTCCTCCAGCAAACTTAAAACAGAATTATTGCGGATTGGAGGTAAACGTTTGGGAAAACGATTTTAAATAAAGTTTAATTAAGCCCGGTTTATACTTGTCCGTTTGTCCGTTTGGGCGTAGACTCAATTGAAATGAAGTTGTCCGTTTGTCCGCATGGGGGTGTCCGTTGAGTTGAGCAGTGTTGAACATTTTCTTACGCCCAAACGCCCAAACGGATAGACGGCCAAACGGACAAGTATAAACCGGGCTTTAAGTTGACGCACGATAGACGAAAATAGTAAATTCCAGCCAGCCAAACAAAATAGCAAAGGCAAATAACTAAACAACAGCTGCTGTCGACTGGCTTAGGCCAACGGTCAACGGCCAACTGGCTTCAAACACCGGCCAAGCCAAGCCATGCCAACCAGAAACATTTCGGCCAATCACAAAACTACCCTTAACTTAACTACTACAGACTACTAGTAGGTACGCATTAACAAAGCCTCGGATTCTAAGGGATACTTGTCGCAGAAAAATTTTGAGGCATCTTGGACGAAATTTTGAAGAGGGTTAGTTACCACAAGTAAACATGACTTTTCGCCAACCCTACACAAGGTGCTGGTTCGGGTTCGTGTATTTTTGGGCTTTAAAATCTTTTTTGAAATTCATTCAAATTTACTACAATTACATGATTTAGCCTGGAAAACATTTTAGAGAAGTCGCGGCGTGAAAAGCTTAGTTTTGGAGAAATTAGATTTAAACCGTCATAACCTGCACTCTAGCCACCCTCTACGGACGAACTTACTGTAATTCGAATCCTCTCATCAAGACCTACAAGTTTGCTCTTATTTTGCTTAGTTTGTTCTTACAAGTATTTTTCGATTCCTTACGGTTTCAGAGATAACAGCAAAATTTTGATTTTCGATGTCCAATACTGCCATTTTTTGAAAAATCACATATAGCAAGATTTCGACAGCTTCAACAGCGCTGGTCCATCGGTCAAGTACCTAATATTTGTAGTCCTAAAGGACATATTGTGCCCTACATAGAGCTCTGTGGCATCTCTGGCTACGCACAGCAACGAAAATGTGAAATTTTGAAAATTACAGCCAGATTGCTTTAAACACAGATTTATCTCAACTCATGCAATCAACTAAGAAATGGCTTTGTACAGTCACTTTTGAGACAATTGCCGAAGGCTATTTTTTCATGGTTTCGCGTTTTGTCTTTCTGTCCGACAAAAATAAGCGTCCAAACTTGAAACTTTTGACGAAAATCAGACAAAACGTACATTTTCTGAAAATCTTGAGCTTACGTCATTGTTAATTTGAAAGCTGCTAACTCGGGGTTTGCAATGGTTAACCTTATCTATCGTAATTTTCAATGCAGATTTGTGTCATTTTTGTTAAAGCTGTTAAAGCTTGAACCGGTCGCTTTTCCTTAGAGAAATCCATGTTCAAAATTTTTTCTTGTTATCGCGTGTTCAGGTCGAAGAGTGGAAATGAGACAGATGTTAGGGAAGCAGGCATAGGAAAGATTGATAAGCCTACTATGGAGATGAGCTGATGGCCCTGTGGTGTAGTGGTTAGCACCAGCACGTTTGTCCCGGGATCAGAGGGGCCGCGGTTCAAACCCCGGATGGGAGATTTCTTTACTTTCAATTCTGAATGAGATGGTGCGTTTCTACCAAGGCTGGTGTACCAGGAAGAAACCAAAGACAATCCCAAGACTGGAGGCGTCAGACACCTTCGTACCCAGGACCTAGAAGAGAGAAAAGAAAACGGAGGTTCAGCTTTTCATTCTGAATTGAAAGTAAAGAATTGGCGCAGCCGGGGTTAGAACCACGGCCCTTCTGGTCCCGGGACAAACGTGCTAACCCACTACACTACAAGGCCATCAGTTGAACCCCCCATATCAATACCGATCTTGCCAATCTTACCAATCTTACCAATCTTTCTTATGCCTGTACCATCTCCCCCCGGTTTCAATCAAGACGCGTCCCGCGGCTTACTCAACTCGGAATCAAACCGAGAGCGCACCCAGCGCAGTCCAAGGGATCCGTGCTCTCCCGACACACGTTCTAGACCCCTTTAGATCCAACCAACCAGAAGCAACTACTGGGGGACTTGGAGACATGGGTCCAATCCGCTTCTTCCTAGCAGCCTCGTCTTTTTCAAAATTTGCTGCAAATACCCGAATCAGCACTTCAAGCTAACTACAGTTATATGCACCAAAATAATCAGTTTTAAAAAATAAGTATAAATTTTGGTAAATCTTCACTAGTACATTAGGAAGTAAAAGATTTAATTAAATTTCGCTAATATTTGTAAAATTTTATTATCGTTTCGGGATCTATTTTCCTAAGCATTTTGCGTGTCAATTGGCCAAGTTTTTCATTGTAATTGTAATTTCAGCTTCTACCGTTTCAGATTGAGAGAGAGAGCCTCGGAAAAACTTATAGTGTTTAACTTATGACTAGAACAAGCTGTTTTCGACAGCGTCGATTTGTTCAGGTCTTGGTCAAGACTAACTGAGACTCCGATGGCCGAGTGGTTCCTCACTCATCACAAGTGGAGGTTCATGTGAAGTTTAGAATTTAAGAAAACTCTATCACCACATTTTTGACTGCTATCCCGGATTCCCCCTTGACACTTTACCAAGATTATTGTGATGGCCGACTGTCGGGTGCGTTACGACATCACCTCCATAGTTGGACGTATTGGATGTTCTGATAGCTTTGTAGAGCACCCCAGGTTGCAAACTAGCAATTAATCCGTTCCATCTCTCCTCTAAAATAGCTGGCACTACCCCATCCCTTAGGTAGTTGTAAAAATTACTAGTGCTTATCTTGTGCCTCTGCCATGCAGCGGAGTTGATTCCCAATTTGTCTACGGACGACCTCATCAGCACATATCACTGAAAAATCTGTATACGGCTGACAGTTCAAAAGATCACGTTTACAGGACTTCAATTCCTCCACTCGTCCGCACAAGGGAATCAGTACATTTGGTGGCGTTGAACCCGGCCAATGAATCGACATCGGAAGGCAAGAAACATCAGCCTCCTGGCCTAGACGTCTGCACTGGATGCGGTTAACGTTTTCACAGCATGTATTGATGAAGGAAAGAGTTAAAAATGCCAGAGAATTTGCTAAAGAAAACATTCTACGGTACACGCACCCAAAATTTATGAATTTGCGAACCAAAAGCCAATTTTCCAATGGTAGGTACTATCTATAATGCCACACTTCTGGCTTAAACCTGGCTGATTGATAATTCCACTGGAATTAGTAAATGTTAAAGCTAAAAATATACGTAGCGTGTATTATGTAACAGAAGACGAAATTTTAGGTTCGTATGTGATATATACTCCATGTATTCATTAGCTTTATTCTGAATTCTTTTATTGTTTCTGATGCAGTTTGTTTCAATTGCACTCTTAGAAATACTTTAGTAGATTCTACTGGAACAACTCCAGTAGCTCAGAAATACTAAAACCTTTAGTAGATTTGACTGGATGGTGGAGTAATAAGTACTGGATGGTTTCTCCAGTAGTTTCTACTAAATAATTTCGTAGCATTTACTGGATTTGGATTGTTCAAGTATCTGTATTTCCCAGTAATTTGTACTGGATCCAGTATTAAATTGCATCAAACTCCTACAATGTGTCCAAACACAAAAATGCTGGATTCTCCAGTAGTTTTTACTACTTTTCCCAGTAATGTCTACTGGACTCCTGAACTATTCTGAGCACCAAAACTACTGGATTTTCCAGTAATTTCTACTGGTTTCTCCAGTAATATCTACTGGACTCCAGATTAAATAGCAATAGAATAAATTTAAGTTATTTTCAATCAGCTCAACAAGGTCGCCTTGGAGCTACAAGTTATATAAAAACTCTAAATTAAAAGTTAATTAAAAAGTCCAGTTAAAAAATCTTAGCTTGCGAAGGAAGGCAAATCAATAAAAATGCAGCAAAAATGGGGCAGGACTAGTAGAGATGAACACGACCGCACACACCGAGAAAACTAATAAGACTGAAGACATCAGAGAAGTAGGCGTGCATTGCTGCTTAGCAACCAATCAGATGAAAGATGAGGAAACTCTAAAGAATTTTATTTGTTGCTAAGGCTGTAAATATGGACGGCTACTTTTCTGATCTATCTTCGGAACTAAGCAGAGAAATGTTTTCAAACTGACAGAATCACAGCGCCGCCTACCAACGAGGCCGGTTGAATAAAATAATAATAATTTAAACATGAGAAAACTGGAATTTCAAGACAACCTCAAAGCAAATTTACAAACTATTATTCACAATAAAGTTACCATTTTCATAACAATTTCTCATTAAAGTAAACCCATCAGAAATACATATCAAACCCACAGAGGATAGACGCAACGTCTCCTCATTACAACGTAGAGACAAAGCGAGTGAGCGTGCAGAAACGTACACGCAAACATACGAAAAGCGTTCACATTTGTGGGGGTCACTAAGTACACGCTTGAGGGAGTCAGCCGTTAGGGCGCAGAGCATGTACCTGCGGCAGATCACAGAAAGCTTGCTAGCTGTGTTCCGCTGCTGATCGTAATTGTATGAGATAGATTCTTGGAATACTTTAAGTTTTCCTGCTATAAGTGTGCGCGGTTGATGGAAGACCAAGGAGAATAGTGTGAAAGGCTTAAATCCTATTTCTCATTGTACGGACAGCATCTATCCTGGTGACTAGTATGGCGAATTTAGATTTAATATATTTTTCGTCCGTGCGGGTTTAGGTATTGTAACAATGTTTCAAAATAAACTTCAACCTTACTTGTAGTGCTTATGAAAACAGAAATGGAGGAATGGTGCCTATTCAGTTTCTATACATGTCAGAACGTTATTAAGGCATTGTTTGAACGTTATATCTATTTTCAAGCTTACTTTTCAAACTTGAAGTTTGCTCAGAGGATTAATCACACTAAAACAAGAACTACCTCTTTCTCGGTGTAATATTACTTGTTATTAAAATCACTATGTTGCTGACAAGCCGTATATTTACGCATTCAAAGGGGCAGAAAACGTTTTCTAACATTGCATTTCTTGCTGTGAAAAACACGTTTAGATTATTATTTATTCACTAACTTCTAGTTGATTGCAAAATTGCTCGTCGATAATAGAAATCATCCACAATAACACTGTTTGTGCTAGTAGTAGCTAGCAACTAGTAGGTTGATAGACTCGCAATATTATTGCTAGTAACGTACTCCCCACTAGATGTTTATGGAGCTCCAACAATGCGGCATCCGCAAACCAGCATCCGGAACCCGCAAGAATCCCCATCCCTCATTGCAACTAGTGTAAGCTCCGGTTATGTTAATCTTTTGGCAATACAGTTGAACTCGGGGAGACATCTTTCTCAGTGTTTTGACACAAGATTCCGCTGACCCTCCATCAACCTCTCCTCGTGTAGCAGAGGAGCCCTGCGTCATTCCCCGTTTCAAGACTCTGTCGAATGTGAATGACATTACAAGCAAGAGTATGTACGACCGCTTACAGTCTCCTTTGGAATTGTTTTGTTTTGGGTTTTGCATTATCTTCAGAACACTACAGTGCTAGTTTGAATAAACATTTTTTTATTTCAGATAGTTTTCTTATCGAAATTGATATAATGCGAAATCTTAGATTTGCATTGACGCGGGATTATGAATTTCCCTATTTTAGTAATTGTTGGCAAAATAGCAAGCGTTTGGGTGTATGCAAAAGCAATGGTATATTTCTGGATAGTTTAATACTCTTAGAAAAAATTAGCAATTTTACTTCTAGTGTGTCTACTGCAAACAGTCAGTCGCTTGTCTCACTGTCAGATGATAACTATCCAATCGATTTGTTAGTGAACAATTCAACAGATTGTGCCCTAGGCTTTTTGTATGATAGCTTCCGAGCAAATTATACCATGTTTACGCATCCCCTGATCATTCATGACCGAGGTCTTCTGTACAAGCCTATGCTTAAAACACATGGATTGATCCATTTAATTCGACATTTGATCCCATCAAATCTTACAGGTTTCATGCTGATATCAGTAGCTATTTGTTTTACTGCACTACTTACCTACAAACTCTTCAATAGCATAAGAATTTGCTACTTTGAAACGGTTCAACAATTGTTTTATCAGAAGCCGATATCATTAAACTATGATGCTTCTGGCTTTATTCTTTTTATGGTTTGGTTTGTCTTTTACTTTTTAATCACGTCTAGAATATTTGGAACAATATCATCCATTCTTGCTTCAAGGCATATTACATCAATAATTCACAGCTTGTCCAGCTTGTCTGATTTAATCAAGTTCCATGGGTACCAACTGCTGTTTCCGATGTCGGCTAACAACATCATTAATCTCATTAAACATGCTGATTCGTCAGATCCAGACTTCCTGGCTATAAAGGTGTGTTAGTGTTAGTGTTAGTTAGTCCAGCAGTGTTAGGACGCTATCCAAATGCCACATAGTTATCTGATTATACGAAACAACAAAGGTGTTGAGTGGGACTTCAAACTTGAAAGCATCAACCTCTTTATAGCTCCATTGTAACACATTGTAACATTGGATGACCTTTAAGACTTGTCAATTAGGAGTATCCGTGGGTTGTTTCTGGAGTGACGTCTCCAGCACAGCTTGGCACCAGTGTTTTCTGACACGCTACAAACAATTGTTTTATCAGCTCACCTTTATTACCGTAATGTGAACTGGCCAGGAACGAGAGAAAACAGTTTCTACAAAAATTTAGCAATTATCAAAAACTTAGTTTTATTATTTGCGCTGAATTTTTTTTGTGGAAATAGTCTGCCAAAAAATTTTAGTGTGGGGATCATTGTCCTTTTCATGCATCTGTCACGACGATGATTGCAAGCTTGCAAATTCATCAGAATTATTAGGCTTTGAATTTTTGTAGGCTGTTCTGAATGGAAATGGATTGTTTAATCGATCACCTTACGCTGCAAGAAATTTTATTTCCAATAGCAATGTTGTGGTATATGGATCGGATTTGCCTATGATGCCCGTTATTTACAACTATGTGAAAAAATCTAAAAGACCTGTGTACTTGAGCTGGTTTCACATGATGTTTGGATTACGAGGAATATTGTGCAGTCCCCATACTAATTTGCAAATGTAAGTATCGCAATTGCACCTTGTGGACCAATCTTTTGATAATCAAATCAACTGTTTAAGTAAATGCAGCACTCTTAAATAAATTACAAATTAGCCTGAGCTAGCAATGTTATTTCTATCAAGCCAATTCTTCCGTGTTTTCGTTTTCGGTTTGCATTTAAATGATTTACAATTTCACGCTCTCCAGTAATGACGTCCTTAAGTGCAGCCTCCAGGTCTCGCCAACTAAAGCAATATTGTTTGGCATTACTTCTGTGCTTGTCTCCTTCTCACTACTGGAATTTGGAGACACTAAAATCTAATGCTGACCCATTCCACCGCACCCGTGGTTTTGCCATCAATTGGCACGCTTTTGAGCATAGTTCAGCTAAATTTTATGTGAGAGCAGAAACACGATAGATAGCGATCTTATGTTTACGAGAACATGTCTGAATGTAGTGATTGACATCAGCATTCTTTCGAGGCATGCATCCGATCAGTAAGTTCTATTTTCCGGCCAATCTTTTGATAAAATGTTAGCTTTTTTCACGGTTAAAATTTGCTTTATGAATAAACTATTTAAACTTAATTTTCTTCATATTTAACAAACTCAACAATGCTATCATGATGCTGGATCAATTTGGGTTCTTGATACACATTTTCAACAGTAACATTCACAGAGAGATGAAGCTTACATGGGATCAGGCTACTAACAACTCAGACAGAAACACGTACAACGTTGAGAGTTCATTTGATATTTGGGGGTGGATGAAACTTTATATTTCTCTACAGACAGTAAGTTTTATTGCACTGATCATGGAAATGTCTGTTACTTACTTGCTGAAATTGATATGATTGAGCAGACTGATCAACACTCACTTAATTGAGAACGAAGCGGTTTTTTCTTTGAACTTTTTATCTTGACTAAATATTAGTATTAGTATTGGTATTAAACGACTAAATCATTATTGATCTTTGTGGAAAGGACAAGGTATGACTGACCATAGCTGGCTTTTGATTTCCGACTAACACCTAATTTGGAGTTTGATGAGCGCGTTTCCTGTGAATCAAGGTTAACGTTCTTAATTTGATATTTCCCCAGAATCCTATTCCGTATTTTGTACAAATAAAAAATGTATGGCATGTAAACAAGCCGTGATTTATTATTATGCATTATTTATGCAATGTCGTAATGGCTATTCTGTTTTGAACGACCGATTGGGATTAGTACATGCCTGCCTTTGAGTAGTTTTACATGAGTTGCTGTTATATTACAAAACACGCAATTTTTAAAGCCAAGAGATTGCTTTATTTGAGCTAATAATGCATTTTATGTGCACGATATTGGTCTGATATTGCTTCAAGGCATCACACTGTGACTTAGTAAAAGGACATCATCTGCACAAAAACGCTGAGTGTTGAGTACCTACCGAACAAAGACCTTTCACCCACTAAGCTTGCGCTTTGAAGCTCTAAGCAAATAAGGTTGTTGTTGTTGTTGTTGTAATGTTGTAGTTGTCACTAATGAGGGGTTGCTCAGCCAAGAGCCTATATAATCGCTTTAACCTGTGTATCTCCCTATCTGTCGTAGCTTAGCATAATGTACTCTTGGTATAACTATGCTATGTCTCGTGAATGCTATCCCAAATGGGAAGAAGACACCTTATCTCCTTTCTGCTCTGGTAGTAGAACATACATTAGTTGTCCATACGTAAGGTAGATAGACGCAGCATCTTTGGACATGTTATTAGAGACAATCCCGGTTAATTGTGTGATCAGACTTTCCAGTTTAGTTCACACAATGCTTCCGTTATGGTAGGCGAACCACTGTAATTATGCTTGCTGCAATAAATTAAAGACTAAATGACTAAGATTGAAGGTTTTTGAGTGTGCGCATGTCCGATGTATCCAGGCCCGCTCACCCTTACCCGAGTAAGACACGCGACGGCGGTCTACATTAGTACCGCAAGTTTATTAGGAGGGCATAATAACAAAAACGTCGGAAATTTTGGGCATCAAATCAAAGATTATTTTCAAGTATTCAAGTATTTCATACAGTAATATTGAAAAAATAATACACTACCCCAAAAATAGAGCAAAATGGTCGATACCCCACACAGAGTCCAGGCGTATCCACGGGGGCAAAACCCTAACCCCGACCTCCCATCACGAACACCAAAACTTGGACTTTTTCTTATTAGCTAGAGAGACGGAGATCTACACACAGAAGGACAATTTTTCAATTATCATTCATGAATATAACACTACATGTTGGTGATTTGACATAGAAAGCAAGCGAAATACGTTGAAATTATCCACAGATTACCCTCTGTTTTGAAACGCGCGACCATACAAGTGCTTGGGGGGGGGTTGGGGGGTTTCCACCCTCCCCAGACCAGGAGCTTACCCCCCAGAGGGGTTCCTCACCCCCTCCCCACAATCCGGTTTTTTCCGTTTCTTTGCCTGAAAAATCGAAGGCCGCTGGTTCACCCCACCCCCAAAACTTCCCCTCCGGCGCATGTCTGCGCGCGACCCCGCCGTGGCCACGGGTTCAAGGGTTAGTAATAAAACAGAGTTAACTTACGTACCGTAGCTACTAGCATGTAATGTAACGGTTTTTAGAGGACAACGGTGAAAGATTGAAATTTGTGTATCCCTGAGGCCCGCGCTTCTGGGGACACTACTCGGGACCCACACAACACATACACATTAGGGGATTCCAGACACAAATAAAGATACTCCGGAACATACCGGGACACTTACACGGAATACACCGACTAACGCAGGCTTGGGACAGTCTTGAGCCAGGACCAGATCACAAGAAACAAAAGAGAAGGATTCTCCGGGAGACCCCACACCAACTTTAAACCCACTCCAGAAGATACTATACCGGAGCAACAGGGTGCACTTACAAAATACCCAATAACAGTACTCCGGAAGTGTATACAACAAAACACACATACGAAAACAAACTACAGAAGACTAACCACCGGAGCAAGACGGAAAGAAAGAAAGCAAAAAATTTTTGAGGCGAGATACTGTGCTGATCTTGAAGCTGGGCAGCAACCTGTGAAGAGACGATTAATCTCTTCTTTGATAGTCTTAAGGTGAGGTGTGATGTATTAAGGTCGTGCTCTCTTTACGGGCATATATAGTTGCAGAAAGTGCAATTATTGCCCGATTTCTTTCAAATTTTTAGAAAATACATCGGGAAGGATAATAAACTTCCTGCAAAAACGCCAGCTTCATAACGTACATGTACAGTGAGAAACAGAAATTTGAAGTTCAAGAACTATGTATAGAAAATTATTCCCGGCGACTATAATCATTTTAAAACTTATTATGTGCTCTACAACTTTGCTTTTAGAAATAAGTTTCTAGCTCTTATCGTTTTTGAGTAGTGAATTTTTCATCAATTTTTTTCTCGAAAATTGGTTATTTTGGACACGATCTTGCTGAAAACAGGTTTTGTCGAATTTAAGCCAGTGTACACTACAAGCGTACACAAGTTTATACTCAAATGAAAAGCTTTGAAAGAGGCACAAATTAAGTTACTTAGAGCCCTGAATACTGAATGAGTCTAAAGTTCTGGTCGAGTAACTGATTTCGTCAAATTGCGGTCAAAATTTTTTGACCGAAGATTGCTCCACAGCCAATGGGTGGACGTAAAAGATATATTGCACACAGTATGTTTGGACAATTTACCAGGGGCAGTTTTTTGTTTTTCTCTTTATCAGCCTCCTATCAAAAGCAATGATTTTTCAAAGTTGGATAAAATGCCAAATTTTCAGAAAATGCTCAATTTCTGCATACTGAAATGATATTTTGACAAAATCAAAAAACCGTCCCTAGCAAATTATTATATTATTATATTAATTATATTATTATATTCTGTGCCGGACCTTACTCCCTTCTCCTATTTAGAACATTAAATTTGGGTCTGGCACTGCCCCTACAGGCGAATGCAACTGGGGTGTGGCACGCCTGGCAGAAATTGTAAACTGAAAACTGAAAACTGGGGTGTAGCGAAAAAAAATTGAATATAATTTTGAATTGGCGCGCAAACTGAATTTGCAACATTCTTGTGTTATTTCTGGAATGAGCTTGCGAAAAACAGCAGCAACTATAATAAGTGAGTTTGGGCAAAAACTGGGTGGATCTGCCCGGACAGAAGGGGGTTCTATAAACTCCAAGAATACTAAAACGTTTTTAAATTTTTGGAAAAAACTAGCTATTCAGGTTAGTGTGCGTTTGTCTCAATTTTCGAACCGTTTCGAACAAAGTTTCCAAAGCATTGTAGCTCAAATGCTTTTTGTAGTAATTTTTGTGCTGGGTATTCCACAGAAATGGACTCTTTTTATAAAAATCGATAAGTTCCGCTTCCTTTTCAACAGTCCATACCATTGCAACAATGACTAGACAACCTTGCGACGACAAGGAAAACACAGAATTGCACAGCACATATAATGACTACTTGGCGTATCCTGATTGGCTGTTTGGTCTGAACGCCAAACTAAATTTGGTCTGAGACCAAACTTGCAATGTCAGGTTTGGTTTAAGTTTGGTCTGAGTTTGGAGTAATATCACACTACCAAACTTAGACCAAACTTGGACCAAACTTGAGTTTGGAGCAAGTTTAGTTTGGTCTGAGTTTGGTCCAAGTTTGGCAGTGTAAACTGGCCTTAAGGGAAGTGCGAGCTTAAGTAGAACTTTTCATTAATTACACAGGTACGCACGTGCTTTAGCAGCCTCGAGCAGAAGTTAAAATGCCGACAACGCGAATATTGTCAACCCTGGGACGTGAAGAATTGAATTGAATGATTGAAATTGAATGAATTGAATGAATTGAAAAGAAAATAATTGACAGTTCCGGTAGTTGGCAGATTGATTCCAGGCAAAGGTTGTCCTCCAGGCCCAGCTCTATGCGCATATCCCGCATGCGGCGACGGCATGAAAGCCGATGCTTCGCCTCATGGGTGGTTCAATTCACGAACCCTTTTTGCTTGATTTAGACTTTGTTCCTGCCTCATGCACAGCGTCTGCCTGGTCCACTGACAACCTTGCCTGTCGCCACTGTCGAGATTCTGGAAATTTGCGTCGCAAATGACATAAACTTTGTTTCCCTTCCGGCCGATAGTACTTACCTTTGTCAGCCTCTCGACGTTGCCGTGTTTAAGCCCATGAAGTGGATTATGAGCAGCTGGAGAGTAGTACTTAACTTCAAACCAGCTAAGACTGGTACCACTTTTTCAAACAGTAAATTTCAGAGACCTGAATGTTGCCATCAATGGAAATGAGATACCCAATGACCCACTGGAACATGGCCGCAGGCAGAATATGGGATGAAACATGATTTCCGGATTATGTATAGGGAACTGATATCTATCCGTTGGATAGGAATCAAGTTCTCAAACGATTACCCACTGGTGATCCTGATAAAGTTGTGACTGCGACTGCTGACCACATTAACGGCGCTGTCAACGCCTAATCAGCCTAGCCAACTCTTAACTCCAAGAGAATTCACCGCTCAAAAATACAACTCCGCCTGGTGTGTGATGTTTCAAGCACTGAAACTGAAACTGAAACTAAGTTCCAGGGTGTACAGGTTTTAGTTTCACTCACTGAAACTGAAACTCAAACTGAAACTATTTTTGCAGGAGACCTGAAACTGAAACTGAAACTGAAACTGAAACTGAAACTAGATTGACTAATGACCTGAAATTCGGACTGAAACTAGTTTCAGTCTTTTCTCAAAACATGAAGATTTGAAGGTTTTAAGCTATTTTTTCCTTAATACTCTACAGTAGAAGTTTAAATAATCATAAATGTATGCATTATATTATGCCTCAAGGCTAGAAACTGAAGTTGTTTAAATGAACTGATCCTGAAACTGAAACTCTGACTGAAACTAAAACTGAACTGAAACTATTTTGTTATTTCGACTGAAACTGAAATTGAAACAATTTGGGAGGAGACCTGAAACTAAAACTGAAACCGTCTTGGACCGCCGACTGAGACTGAAACTAAACTGGGTTACTGAAACAACACTACCTCCATCTTGCCATCCAACGACGAACAGGAACCTACCAGTAAACTCCATCGCTTGATCACCGCAGATCGACAATGCGGTAATTTGTCCAATTTCAGCGACTCTTGTGAGTTGGAACCTGTGATGGCTTTGAGAGAACTGTCTACTAATGACTAGGTTGTTTTTAGATAGGTGACGACTGAAGTATCGCTGAAATAGAAACTGTCAAATTCTGAAGAGAATTTTTACCCTATCAGAGCTAAAATTCCTGCAGCCGTGAAGCCTAGTTTTGTATGCCAATGATGACTCGTTCACGGAAATGGGTGCGATATTGTTTCAACAGATCTCGGAACGAAGCGCGCCACGAATACCGGTACCGGGCCCTCCAGCTTGCGTTCTATCGGTGATGCCCTGAACGCGGATAATAACATTTTCAAGGAAAAGTACCAGGGCAAACTTTACGGCATTGTCGAAAAATGTACCTCTGAGAGAATTTGAAAGTATATTTTCCTCTGATTCAAACAAACCAGTCCGAACCGAACTAAATGGAAGTCCAGTTCCTGGACCTGGGTGACAATCGCTATAAGCTTCGTGGAGCCAGTCTATGCGAACTATTGATGCCAAATCCGTTTTTATGGCAATTCAAGAACCCAAGTTTTGAGGAGACAATGGCTATATGATTGACCAAGAAGACGTAGACTGTGCCTGACAAAGTTATCATGCTTTATCGCTGAAGAATTATTTTGTGTAGATAATTTTCGTCTTTAAATTAATTTGCCTTGCCAGTTTTTGCTGGTTAAGACTAGAAAAATGTCACATAAACTTGTCAGTGCCTTTTGTCAGTGCCTTTATTCATTCCTTGTTTGTTTCATAAGAATTGCGTAAACGTTTTTATTGATAGTTCGAGCTTTTACTCGCTGGTGCTGTACCCTTTTGTGCAGTGCTTTTGTGGTGATTTTTGAAGCGCTATAACGTTCGCAGTTATGGGACTTGGAAAGAGCTTAATACATCGATTTAAAGTTTATACTCTGTACATACACATGAACTTACGAAATGTGCAAAATTCGCAAAAAATAGAAAAAGTATTCTGGCATGTTGATATCTGACGGCTGAATATAAACAAATAAAATTTTTGAACATCGATTTTTCAAAACAGTAGAACCGGCTAAAGTTTGGTAACTCTTCCATGCGATGGCAGGAGAGGTAGGTATGTATATATGGCGGGGAAGGTATGTACATGAGGGCATCAGGTGTGTACATTGTCCAAAAATGTATGTACAGTTCGTAGCATACGTGGTAGGAAAGTACGTAAGTATGTACACATCGTCCGAGAGGAGAGGGAGAGACACCCCCCCCCCCCGGTTTTTTCACATTAAAAAGTCACATTCAGCGAAACTGGAGTTAGTGTGAACAGTGCCCAGGTATGTATACGTGTATACTGTATAGTGTGAGCAATGTCACGAACGATGTCATGGGGGGACACATGTATGTATATGAGTATGTGTGTGTACAGTGGGAACGATGTCACGAACGATGTCATGGGGACTACCCATGTATATATATGTGCATATGTGTGTACAGTGTGAGCGATGTCACGAACGATGTCATGGGGGGTCCCATGTATGTATAAATGTGTATATGTGTGTACAGTGTGAGCGATGTCACGAACGATGTCATGGGGGGACCCGTGTATGTATATGTGTATATGTGTGTACAGTGTGAGCGATGTCACGAACGATGTTATGGGGGGACCCATGTATGTATGTGTATATATGTGTGAACAGTGTGAGCGATGTCATGGGAGGACCCATGTATGTATGTGTGTATATATATGTGCGGTGACACGAAGTTCAGTTTTGTATTCAGTTTTCTCGAAACTGGAGATATTTTAGGTCAAACCAAGAAAAACGTCCCTCTGCAATAATGTGAATTTTTCATCCAACCAAAAATCCATTGGGTAGTTTTTGAGAAATCGATGTTCAAAACAAAATTATCACAGTTTTACCAAAATGGTTTTTCGACCAAATCTCTAGCTTAAGCATCGAATCCCAGCTAATAGACATTCATAAAATGTGCAATTAGACCGTGCATCGATTGAGTATAAAGAAATGAAGATTGTCCGTACGATTTGGAAGTAATTTTGATAAAACTTCTTTCCCCGAAAATGGCCGTTGTTTTTTGACCCCCAAAATGGTTTGTGATTTTTACACTAACTTAACCACTAGACATAGTTCAGAGGTTGCACAAGCAAAAATGTTCATTTTTATACCCTGTTCCAGCCGTAACAACCAATCCGGTGTATAGACTACCTACCGAGAATATCATGCCAAAAACCGAAAATTTGTGTCTGTCCACCTAAAAATGCGGACTGAATTCCAGAATGTTAAAGAGCACCAAAATAATATATCTGGAAAGTTTCATCCCATTTCATAAAGATTTTGAGCTTGGAAGGTCAAATTTACACAAAAGGATACCAACACCTAATAAGCTAGGTACGCGTAGACTAAGATTTTGGATTATTTATGCAGAAATTGTACATAGGGCAAAGTTGGCCCACTTTAGAGAAGCTGGGCCATTTGGCCCAGTATGGCTAGAGACTTTAAGCAAATATTGCAATTTCTGGGGAGTTGAGCTGGCAAAATATTAGAAATTGTAGGGTGTATTTTTTATCTGGGAACGTGAAACTGAAAACAGCAAAAGTTTTGAACCATCCACACTATAACGGGTTTGGCGAAGGCTGGAAGCGGCAGATAGCACACATACAGTGGCTGGTATATTTAGTTTTAAGACTCAGGGCTGGGAATAGGAGTAGTGGCCTACTATTTCTACTAGTGTTGGGATTGGCCGAAATTTTCCTCGGTTGGCTTGGCTAGGCTTGGCCGGAGTTTGAAGTTGGCCAGCCAATTGGCCGTTGTCTGTTGGCCCGCCAACGGCAACGGCCAATGGCCAATGGCCGTAAGTTGGCCGATAGCTGTTAGCTGGCCGTAAGCCACTGGTCGTTATTTAACTATTGTCCAACGTTGGCTAGCTGGAATTTACTATATTTTTTATTTGCCTTGCGCCAACTCAATTAAACTTTTTTCAAAATAGTTTTTCCCAAACGTTCAGCTCCAATTCTGTATAGTTTTTTCCAGACGTTCAGCTCCAATTCTGTTTTACTTTTGCTGGAGGACTACAATAATTTGATGCGACGTTGACCACTAGACAAATTTGGTAACTAAGTTGTTCAAAGCTAGAAACTAAGCCACAAATTTGCATGTAATTAACAGTTTATTGTAGAATAACGTTAACTATGTACGATAAATGAGTACGGGCGTAACGAATAGAAAAGAGTTTGGAGCTAAGTGACAATATCGTATGTGGGTAAACTGCAAATCGGTAGTAATCTATATCATGTAACGTGTATAATGAAACAAGTGCGCGATATTATACAACTAAATTAAATTTTCCAACACAGTTGACGCATGAATTCAGTAATTTTGAGCTTAGCCAACAGTCCGTCACTGGCCAGCCAACGGCAAACGGCCAGCTAGTTGGCCAATGGCCGACCAAGCCAATTGGCTGAGAATTTTTCGGCCAACGGGCAATGGCTTGGCCCGCCAATGGCTTGGCCTGCCAGTGGCCGGCCATTGGCCGCACCGGCCATCGCACAGCACTTAATTTCTACTATTGCCTAGAGACACATCGACTTGTACGCAAAAGATTTGAGAACAAGTTATTTTTCGGCTAAAAATTTTCAAATATTTGGGTAGGGGTTTGAAAATTTTTAGCGGGAAAAAAAAAAGGGGGGGTCGGCCGAAGAAAACGCAGGGGGCTGATTTAGCGCTGATTGTGCCAAGTTCCCCCTCGCAGGGGAAGAATCAAAGGAGACGGGGGGGAGGGGGGGGAGCCGGACAGGTGGGTTACTTTATTAACCATCAACATTATGCACAAGAGATAAAGTCTTTACGCGCTGTCAGTCGACTTCCATGAATAACCAAACTTTAAAAGTGGGTCAAGACGGTCAAGTAGCCCTGGTTGACCTGACCGTAGGGGATGTTGTTTGGAGCATCATGTCTGGCTGGCGAAAAAAGTGTGGTGGAGGAGGGGGTTCGAAAAAAGTAGGGAGGGGGCTGCAAAAAAAGGGGGGGGTCACCAAAAGTCAATTTGAGGGGAGGGGTAAAAAATTTTCGAGGGGGGTCGGCGAAAAATTAGTTTTTCGTCCAAAAGCCGAAAAATCTTCTCAAAATTCAGCTATTTTTAGCGGTTTTTAGCGTAATTAAGAAATTATTCGCTTATTTTTGTCAATTTTTCGAAAAATTTCTATTTTTCGGCTAAAAATTTTCAAAAATTTGGGTAGGGGTTTGAAAATTTTTAGGGGGGGGGTCGGCCGAAGGCTGATTTGCATAGTTTCCCCAGGGGGGGGGCTTTGGGGGTATCCCATCCCCCCCAATTGGCCTCAGATTTTCTGACTATCCCTCCCCCCACTTTTGGTTACCCCCCCCCGAACCATTGGTGTGGTTGGCGAAAAAAGTGGGGGTGGGGGTTTGAAAAAAAGTAGGGAGGGGGGTCTGTCAAAAAAGGGGGAGGGGGGGGTCGAAAAAGTCGATTTGGGGGAGGCGGGGAGGGGTAAGAAAAATTTTCGAGGGGGGGTCGGCAAAAAATACGTAGGTTTTTCGTTAAAAAACTGAAAAATTTTCTCAATTTTCAACTATTTTTAGCGAATTTTAGCAATTTTCCTCAAATTTTTTGAGAATTTTTTAATTTTTCGCTAAAAAATTGCAATAATTCAGGTGGGGGGTTGAAAATTTTTAGGGGGGGGGGGTCGGCGGAAGGCAGGTTTGGGGGGAGGGGTAGAAAAAATTTTTTAGGGGGGGAGGGTCGGCGACCCCTCCATTTGGGGGAGGGGTCCCCCCCTCCGCCTGCACCCCCCTCTAACACACCTATGCCCCGAACCCCCCCAAGCACTTTTTGAGGCCAAAAAGTTAGCTAACTTTTGCTAAAAAATGGTCATTTTTGAAATTTGTTTCTAAAATTTTGGCTTAAAATCGGTTTTAAACGGTGTAAAAACGCCTAAATCGATAAAAACAAGCCTTGTTTTGACAAAAAAAACGTTAAAATACAGTTACCTAGGATACCTTAGCATTACACCTATCGAATTGGATACTTGCATAAATGCAGGAATTTTGCAAGATTTATGCAACATTTTGCAAGCTAGGTTTCGATTTTTGCAATCCCCCATATCGCGAGAAATCCGCAACTGAAATTCTCGAAATGCTGTAATGCTTGCAGAACTTCTCCATGGCAACGGCGTGCATGATCTATCTTCATAAAGGTCGCTACTAGGTACGAGGCCATTGGTATGCATAATTTATTTTCAAAATGATTGCGACTCGCGACTATGGTGGCGTTTGTGTATGTAAGGAGGATGCTTATTTGTGGCGGAATTATCCGGATGAGGAAGCATTAGCATTCGGAAACAAGAAAATACAACTTAATAAAATATCTTTAATTTAGGAAGATCTCTAAAGGCCAACAGAACCCCCACCCCCACCCCCCCCCAACATTTTCGGGGAGGGGGGGGTTTGTTGCACAGGAGAAACTTTGTCATGGGGAGGGAGTTGGCCATTTCTCCAAACCACCGCCAAGAATTTTTTGGGCCCTCACCACCCCCCCTCCCCAAATGGGGGTCATAGTTTCCCTGGAATTTTGGGTGTGGGTCGGGAGGGGGGTAGACCAATTAAATGTGATGGGAATAGGCATAGGTGTGTTTGGGGGGGGGACCCCTCCACCCAAATGGAGGGGTCGCCGACCCCCGCTAAAAAATTTTTCCTACCCCTCCCCCAAGTTAAGTCAAAATTTGAGAAAACTTTTTCAAAAAAATGGAAAATTGGGCAACATTTAAATTTTTTAAAAAATTTCCAAACGTTAGAGAAAAATCCCAAAAATTGGGGGGGCTAAAAATCGCTAAAAATAGTTACAAATTGAGAAAAGTTTTCACTTTTTGACCGAAAAACTGATTTTTCGCAGACCCCCTCCCCCCAAATCGATTTGTCAGACCCCCAGATCCCTTTTAGTCAGATCCTCTCCTTCCTTTTTTCGAACCCCAACCCCACCCCCATTTTTTTCTGCCGGCCACATCTCATGGACCCTACCTACCTTAGAAACTTGCTCAAAGAAAATATATATATTACGTACGTGCGTTATGCTTGGTGTATAAGTAAAGTGCTCGTAGCTCAGTGGTAGAGCGCTCCAAGTTATATAATTTGGGGAGGTCCCGGGTTCAAATCCCGGCGGGCACATATTTAACTCATTGCGTATACACGTATTAACGTGTATCTACACGTATCAATTTTCAAGTTTTTCTTGTGAGGAAACTAGGTGTGGCTTGGCAAAAAATGGGGGGGGGGGGGTGGGTTTCCGTTGATCGGTTAAGTTTTGAATACGTATATAGTATATTTGCGTACTGTTTTATTTGTGTTTAGGTTTTGTCTACATTGTCCAGAGGGAGAGGATCCACTCTAGCTATTTATTCTGTATCATGCGAGTCATTTTCTAAAGATGTATCACGCTGCACGGATGCTATTGCAGTTTTTTTCTAAATATTTTGCAGCTTTGGAAAGTCTCTTTTTGCATGAACTTATCTTATACCACAATTTATATATTCTCAATTCTCCTTATCCATTTCTTGAACAATTCCTTGTTTCTGCTTGATATTGGGTATGTACGGTGTTGTGTGTAGTTATCAGGGTATTTTTTAGGCTTTTTTTCCGGGTGGGGGGCTACCCGGGCCCCCCGGGCCCGGTGGGGGGGGGGGATTTTTTTCAATTTTCAATTTCAGGGGGGGGGGGAATTTTCAAAAATGCCAAGATTTAAGCTAAAAATGGCTATTTTTACGAAAAATCTCCGGCGAAGCCGGAAAATTTTTTGAAAATTTGCCCATTTTTTGCAAAAATTTGGGCCTCCAAAAAGCCCCGGGAGAAACAAAAATCCCGAGAGGAGGCGATTGCTGGGGGGGGGGGCAGTCATATTCCGGGGAGGCTGGTCAATTTCGTAGGGGGGCCACCCGCCCCCCCCTGTAAAAAATACCCTGGTTATTGTGTCATTATTCTTATGTTGGACGATTGCAACTTATCTGTAGTTAGTTATAGGCCGTGCTGTACCTCTTCAGCACTCCACCGCAGCGCAACCACATAGTAACATCGTATTAAGTATACGAAACGTATCTATAATAGTTTGTCATGTCCTAAACTATCTGTATATATGCCGAATTTCAAATACCAGTGACGAATGAATAACTTTTATCGAAGGTGCTGTGTTTGGGGCAGCACATACAGCACGGTGGAAGCTCAGAGAGTGAACCGTCTAACATAGCTACAGTTCCCCCTTACTACAGACGCAGTAATTTTCACCAAGCTTCATATGTTTGAACCGTTTACAGGAAGTCTACAGACCAGCGTACTACTGATGCTGCATAATAGTGCAGCACGATAGCAGCACCGCACAGCGCGGGGTGTCACCTGGGATCATATCGGCATTCAGAAAATATAAACCTTTCCGGCTGAAAACGTGTCCGCAACTTTCTAAAACACCTCTGCACCAAATTGCATTTTTCCCAAGCGTGACTTATTACAGAAAAAAACAAACGGACCTAACTTGTCCGGAAGCGAAAATTTTCAAAGTTGAAAATTTTGACCAAAACTTTGGTGTCAACGTGGTTGTACTAGTCGAGAATGATTCCAACGATACCAAACTTGAGCCGAGAGTTTCGTTCAGTATAGAGCTGGTGCTCGAACGAGTCTCAAAGGGTCGCGCAGCGCCTTTTACACCCATATTTTAGGGGGTCGCGCTCGCGCCCCCCTATAATAACAACGTATATGCTTATGTACACTGTTCCGGAAAGACAACTTTGGGGACATTGGTTGTGTTGACGTCTTCAAAATTTTGATGAAGCATTTTGATGAACATCAGACAAAACAGAACAAGCAAAAGAGTTCGAATTTCAAAAAACGAATATTTGGGGGCGTGGCGTGGCGCATCTGTAGAGAGATAGGGAAGCCATTATATTATATATA
>JASAND010025809.1:0-33183 GCA_030248195.1 Trissonchulus latispiculum
GGACGGACATTATCAAATTTGCGGGACTGCGGGATCCCGCGGGACGGGACAAACAAATTGAGTGCGGGACGGGACGGGACGGGACGGGACGGGACGAAAAATTTCGTACCGCGTCCATCTCTGAGATGGACAGAGAGCAATTTCGAGAACCTGAAATTAATTTGCAATTCAAAATTTTGTAAGAAATTCTAAGTTTTTGCTTTGTTCTCAAGACTTTCGCAGTTTTTCAGGTTATATGCTTTTTTCAAGACTGCAGAAAACAAAAAGTTTTCTTGTGATTTTTTCGGCATCCATCACTGGTTCCATTCTATATTGTATAGCACAAGCTAGGAATAAATTTTAAGCAAAACAAGCATGAATGGTCGCCACCGGAATGATGTCCTGTTTCGTAGAATCATATACCAGTATCATTAACCACAATTGTAGACTCTGACTCTCGCTGTCAATAATGATGGAATTTTGTTGATTGTCACTACGTCACTAAAGCTAGACAGCTGTTTTCAACAAGCCTTTTGACTAAAACAACCTGAAAAAATCCTAATTCGTAGCAATCAGGCAAATCTGAAATTTCAAGCTGGGCGAACCGAGCCGAGCCCAGCCGGGTATGTCCGCGAGCCGACCCGACCTCAACTTCTCGCGAGCCGAGCCGAGCCGAGCCGGAAAACGCCGCTCGTCCTCATCTCTAGGAATGACTGGAATAACCGTACGGTAGCTTGCTCGGGGATCATGTTTTCTGTCCGTGATTTTCGCCTCTCTGCCTCTTGACTACGGTCTGCGGAGAGTACCACTTACGGGCCACTTGATGAGCCTAACAGTGTGTGAGCCATCAGCAAAAAAGCCTCAGGATAACATTAAAACAGATACACGCATTTTACTGAAACATTTTTTTACATTATGCAGTTTAAAATTTATATAAACTACGTAAATTTACTTAGATCATGCATCATAAAAGGAATCATCGGTTTGACTGAAACAGAAAACGTCATTTTGGATTTTGATTCAATCTACAGTCCTGTTCATAGGGTTGGATCCTGGGAGGGCTTGTCCCAAAAAAATTCTGAGGGGGCTTTTACCTTGAACCAAAAATTTCGAGGAGGGCTTGTAGCATAAGCAGAAATTAACGCTAATGGTAATATAAATTTACAATTTTTAGAGAATTTGAAGCAAAGATCAATTTTAGAAAAAATTTCAAAATGTTTTATCGACTTTTTGGAAAAATTAAGAAATCTTAGAAAAAAATTTTTCGGAATTTTGGTGCGAAAACCTATTTTTTCCGGCCATTTCTGCCTACTCCTTGCCCGATTTTCCCTTACCCTTGTCCCTGACGGCGGTAGGGCTTGTACCTTGTCCGGGTTGGAGAGGCTTTAGGTTGGACCCCCCGTGTTAACCTATGGCTCTGTTCGAAATTACACTGGCATGCACGCATGGGTCGTGCAAGATCAAACTAGGGTAAGTGCTTGCGGTAAACTAAAATGCAGAACGCCTTTCAAAAACTAAAGCAGTTGTGTTAAATGAAGGATGTCCCTTAATCTGGAACCACGAAGCCCGAAGATTGGCTATCCTGTGTAGTTGCCATAGATAGATGCCGAAAGCTCGAAAATTTAGAAACAAATCACACAGTACTACAGACTAATGATGGGCAGAATTAAAACTAAACATCTTTTAAAAGCAAATTTCCGTGTCCAAGGATTTTCTCCTTTGAGCTTTGAGCAGATTGATTATGATTTCTTGCTCAAAAGCTAAAGATTATTAAAAACTTACTTTTCTTGATTTCTTGAATCAAAGACCAGGAAACCCAGCCAAATCTCCGGACTCTTCGAAAATACTACACGTTTTGGTTTGGTCCTGCTATTTAATGTTAGCGTCATTCAGTTAATATAACGGACGTCGGAGATTAAATTACAATAGAGAAATTTGATAATATTAAAGACATGTCTATATGCAATGCTTCTCCACTGATATTGCCGGGGCAAAGAAACAACATCGCAAACTGTTTTGCTATGATTCTCACAGGCTGGACGACTTGAGCACGCCGACCAACAAAATACTGTTTTATGCTTTTCTTCCTCAGTAAAACAAGCATGACGGGTGCATTTGCTCAGCTTAATGGAGTTCAGTATGCCTTCATGCGTCTCAGTCACACGACACTCCAGACTACAACAGTGTTTATTAGGTACTTAGCTTCAAGAGCAGAGCCAACAAGAACAGTTTACTTGAGTTTCACAAAAGCAAGTCAGAACAACACGAACGGTTTCTGCCTTTAGCTATTAGTTGAAATGGACAATCAGCGTTGATACTACATACTCCATGATCAGAGCTACTAGCTGGATGATTGAAAATATAGAGGCACCCAGCTGAAACAGAAATCATAAATAAGTTATCTACAAACCCTAGAGGTAAGTTTTCATGAAAATCAAATGATGATGGAGACAACCTCCTTAATTTCCGCTACTTTAGTTACTATCGATTTGCGAGGGGAACACCTTCAGTTGCCGAAAAGCAGGACTAAGGCTACCACCCTGAGCGTAACTGAAATACTGAAACCCTACGTCAGTAGCAGCTCTGGAGCCATGTTATATATCCTCGATTCTTGCTTCTCAGCTTTTTGTCCACAGCGCGAATCGCAGAGGGCAGCATAGTAAAAGTCTCACACGAGATTCTGCGTTGCTGGGCTGGCACCAACAACAAACCCGCATAGAGTGTAAAAAGCCAGAAAGTCCATTAAATAATCACTAAAAGGATATTTATACACGTTTCGAATTCATAATCTTAATTTAAAAGTGCGATGTTGTAGGGTAATGATTTACGCATTGTATGAGAGTGCATGGATCGAGTAAAAATACCCACTCAACAGCTAACTTCAGACGGGGTTGTTGGTCGTTCAGCTGAGGCTAACGTGTCACTTCACTACCTGACCGATTTAGTTAAGGTATTACAATAATTTTCTGATCTGAATGTGAATACCTGTTAACTCTTAACACAACTACTTATGAAGATTCTTGGTAGCAGTTAAAGTAGAATCTGTAATTAGTTTTTAACATTTCAGTTTCCACTAGCTAGCTACATGAGAAAATAAAATGCCAATTTTGAACTATGGATTCGAATAAGCCGACAACTTATTAGTAGTATATGTGGGAGCAATTGGGACCTGTTTTCAGGCTATTTCGGAGGAGGTGGTTGCCATGGCAACGGTCAGTGGGAGATTTCTGCTAATCATATGAATAGCATAGAAACTGATAGCCTCCTGTTACAGCTCTAATTTTCACATTATAGGGAGGATGTCAACTATTAAAACCTTTTGGAAGCTGTCAAATTTTTTCCCAAACTTTTCCCAAAATTTCTCCACATCATGTCCTGGGAGGCAACCAAACTTTACCCATGCTATTCAAAACTTCCCTGTGGCTGTCAATTGTTATCTGTTAAACTTTTTAAACTTTTACAAACTTTCTCCAAACCTTTTCACGCAGTGTCTTTCTCTTTCTGAGGTTCACATTTTTTCTAAGGAGGCTCTGGTTTAATCATATAGTTACATGCATAAGCTTTCTCAAATAATGTTCTAAAATGGCATTATCTGGAGGCTCTTAAATAATCATATATTTTGTACGTACAGGTGTTCTGAACTATTTTTCAAGGTTGAACCTCACTTGAATGATTTTGGGAGGCTCTAATATATAATATGAGGCAATCTGCTGGAAGCACATGTATAATTACACTGCGTTACAAAATGGGACAAAGTGGTTTACTAATTTATCAGCGATAATTAAGTAAAACGATTGTTTGAAAATGAACATCAGGAGTGATATTCTTGTTTTCTATATGTGTTTTGGTGTATGTGTTGTGTGTTGTTATCTATTTATATTTGGCTGTATCCTTTTACTTAGTTGATCAAACCGGATTCAAGAATGCTGCAAACTTAACACATATAAAATGGTTTCGGCGCAATTTTGTACTTTTGATCAGAACTTACAACTTCATTTTGATTATCATAACATTCAACAATGGCAACAGTGAGTGGTAAGTGGCATAATTTCCTTGTTTATTCAAGAGACTATTGATATAAGAGATATATTGATTGATAGTAATTTTTCTTGTGTCTTTTGTTTAAATAACATATCATTACACAATATCCTTATATTTTAACATAACATGCTTTCATGTTTCAGATTCCAGAATGAAGCATGAGTGTACTGCATATGGAGCGAAGTTCGGAAGGAATGACAACCTTCTCAAACACATGCTCCGTCAACATCAGCCACTATCATGCGACAGATGTGGCAAAGATTTTCCTAGACTGATGAGCAAAGACAGCACATGAAGACAGCCCACTCTCAATTTATGAAAGAAATGAAAGAATATGTCAACAGAACTTTCACGTGTGATCAGCGTGGAGCTCATTTTCCACAGGAAACCCTACTCAAACAACATTATGCAGAACAAGATCAACCTGCCAACACCCTGGAAGAAGACCCAACAACCCCTACACCAGAATCAACGGTCCTTTAAATGAAGAATTGGCATCACATAAGAACCCACCAGTCCATCAAAAAGTTTGTCCACCAGTACAATTTTCGCTTGAAGAACATGAGCATGAAAGAAATTGAAGAAGACATCATTTCCGTATACAATGACCACAAGGAGTAGGCCAAGTGGAATGTTTCCTTTGGTTTTATCTTCATAGACAGCCTCACGGACGAACTAATTTACTACTACGCCAGCAACAATACTGCTATATTTTTCCTTCCCCGACATATTTCACGCAGATCCGACGTTGACCAGTTTATTGCAGACATTGACTGTAAAGATCCTATGGAATGGGCATTTCAACAGCCCCCTTCCACTGAATTTGTTGTAGAAGAAGTGACTAATGTGATGGTTACCCTGTATTGTTTGACGGGTCAGTGTAAGAAGCAACAATCAATTGTACGTTAATAATTTTGTCATAAGTGTTTGTCGTTATTATTGCTAAAATTATAGTTTTGCCACCCATCATTAGTGTTATTATTATTCTCATTATTGTTATTATTGTAATTGTTATCATCATTATTATTGTTATTATCATAGTTATTATTATTATTGTCGTTATTATTATTACAGTATATCAATTGTTTCGAAATGTATAGGACATACATTACATGAAATATTTAATAATAATACCAAGAGTACATAATAGATAAGAGTTAGAAACTCTTACACTAGCATGCACAAATCATGGTAGGTATGCTCGGTTCATTAACTCGGGACTCCCCCCGTAACTTCCGGGAGGGGTCCCACTTTGCACTAATTACGCTTTCATATAAGCGTGTGTCTGCTCGCTGATTGGCCCATTATATAGCCTAAGGCTTATAGTAGGTAATTTATTAGTTATTTTAATTAATTAATTAATTGTAACTTTAATTAGGTTAATGCAATTAAAAAACTAATTCGACAACGTAGCAGTTTTCTGCTCTTTCCGATGATATAAAAATTGTTGGATAATACAAAAATTCGAAGGAATGTAATGTGCAACAATTTTTATATCATTGGAAAGAGCAGAAAAATGCTACAAAGTTGTCGAATTAGTTTTTTGATTGTACTAACCTAATTAAAATTATAATTAATTAATTAAAATTACTAATAATTTACCTACAGTAAGCCTTAGGCTAGCAGACCAATCAGCAAGCAGACAGACGCTTATATGAAAGCGTATAATTAGTGCAAAGTGGGACCCCTCCCAGAAGTTACGGGGGGGTCCCGAGTTAATCAACGGAGCATACCTAGTATGATTTGTACATGCTTAGTGTAAGAGTTTCATATTCTTAGGATTACTCTTGATAAAGCCACTAACTAAGAGTGTGACAAGCGTCCCACTCTTACTTATTAGGCTGCAGACATCATCTGCACAATAACGGCCTCCCCCCACAACTGAGTACGTAGTGACCCCCCACAACTGAGTACCAGGTACACAATTGTGTACCAGCACTCGCTTGTATGTTTACATGTTGAAGCCAAAAACATTGTATCAGCAGCTGGCCACTTTTGAGCTTCAACATGTAAACATACAAGCGAGTGCTGCTGGTACACAATTGTGTACCTGGTACTCAGTTGTGGGGGATCACTAAGTGCTCAGTTGTGGGGGGTATGCCGTTATTGTGCAGATGATGTATGCAGCCTAATAACTAAGAGTGGGACGCTTGTCACACTCTTAGTTATTATGTACTCTTGATAAAACTCAGTAAGTGCACCACGTACATATTCAAGTTCAGTGGTAATCTTAAAGCCAGTTATCTTATCGTGGATTGACTGAAGGCGTAGTGAAACAGGACTATAATGAAGGTGTCTACATTGGAGTTTACAGTTTTCCATGTGAGAGGATAGATAAAGCCTACCATTGCAACAGACGACCTGCCATATAACTGTAGCGGTTGAGCCAGGTGGTTCTCAAAGATTCCGTCCTTTCTTGTCAAGTATATATAGAAACTCATCTTCGCTTATGGAAGTGTAGCTTTGCAAAGGCCTTTCCGTACTGAAAGTTTACCGCCATACCGTGATCGTCCCTTACATGTATTTGAGTACTGACAAACTCCTATCTTAGCACTGGCATATAGTGTGGATTATTGTATCTCCGATCGACAGTATCATTATGCCTACCTTCGATACTGACAACACGAATGATGTGTGCAATGGTGTTTCCTATCATTTGCGGTGCTACCACATCGCAGCAGATAAAGAGGGAATATTGTCCACCTCTCAGGTCTGGTGCATTAGCGGCCACTGCGTATCTAGGCGGTGCGACTGTCTTTTCCTTTGGTACAACCTCGGTATCTGAATAGCTTAGCATGTACTTGTGTTTTTTACTAAAGTGTAACGCCTTAAAATCTGGTTCTTCGTAGTCGGTTTAAGTCCAACACATCTATGAAGTTCATCGTAGGCCAGTTCACAATTGATCTTCTTTGTTAACTCAAGGGTATAGTTGATGGTTGATGATCGCATAACTGATAAATTGACTCATGGTTATTCAACGGAATATGATTATGGAATGTCTTCTTCCCAACTGTCACTCCAAGCTTTGCATGACTCTCGTTTCTTACGTTGAACCAGGTGACAGGATATCCGGGCTCTACAAGTGCCAGCTCCCATTCGACCCTCTAGGTCAATGCGGTGGGAACGTTTGACTCGGAAATTGTGCAATTTGTTTATTGCATAGTCTGCTGTATTACTGGGTAGGTATAGGTAAAAATCCACTGTCTTCAGTTATCCAACTGTTGAACTTTCAGGATATCCAAGCCACTTGACAAAATACTCTTTTCGACCCTTCCGATGTCTTGTTTTTTATAACCTTTTCTACCCAGTAAGTGTTTGGCTCATCTACCTTTTGCACCTCAGGCTCGTAGGATCCACCAACAATCTTTTCGCCACCATAGGGTACATCGGCGGGTCTCCTGTCCTGACACTTCGCATGCGGAACAACTCTTCTGACCAGTTGGGCAGGTATCCTTTCTCAAAGAGACCCTTTGTTGTGCTGATACGGACCATATCTCCCTTCTTTAATCTTGAATTCAAATTCCTTAATATCGGTAATCCTACCCTTTAGAGTGCCTTGCAGACCAGTTCCATATTTTCAGGCTTCGACGCATCCAACGGGGTTATACTTGTGTGAAGAGCATTGTTGCAGCCATTGACTAGTTCAGGGAGGTCATCAATGTATCGATAGGTCCTGGCCTTGGTGAAGTATTTCCATAATCTTTGTCTTGATGATTCAATGGAAGCGCTCAACGAGACTGCACTTGATCACTGGATTATTGTACGTGTAAAAGTTGATATGGTTGGCTTTTAGGAGAGACTGAAAATCTTTGTTCAAGAACTCTTTCCCTCTGTCTGACTATGGGTGCTGCGGGCGTCTGTCATCCTTTAGTATCTCACGAAAAGCATTTGTCATCTCTTTGTCATCCGTTGCTTTTGTCACGAATTATTCATGCATACTTGGAGAAGGCGTCAATGCAGGTGAATCGATACTTGTAGCCATCATTCTTCTCTGCAATCGATACCATATCTGCCAAGACTGTTTGCCACAGGTCGCCGATACCTGATACCACAGACTTTCTCGTCGGGAATCTGTGTCGGGTGGAGACTATGTCGGTCTTGGAGGAGTCTTGTCGACCTGTAGGTTTGTCACACAGTATTTGGCGCCGCTAGTCTACCTGTTTGAACAGTTTACTCTTGATATCTGCTGGTAGATTTGACTGGAGTACATTGCCTGCTTCCTTCTCCAATGACATATTGTGCTCATCAAAGTAGTCTGGCTTTACCAATATTGAATATTCCATTGTTACCGTATAGTTAATCAGTGCCAAATTTTATTAATTTACGAGATTTCCGAGCACTCCACTGACAATTCCAACAATAGGACCAAGGAGAGCTGGCAAAAATCCTCTGTGCTGGACAACAAGTTTCTTCTTTCCTTGAGCCTGACTCGCTTCTTTCGTAGTGCGCTTAGGGCGTGTTTATATCTTGCAAGTATTTTCTTGTCCTTCTGCGATAAGTTCACATTGCCTGAGAGGATATTTTCTGCACAGTCACAAATGCTTTTGATGAGATCAGGACTTCCATGAACAATAATTGCATCCCTTTGCTTACGACTTTTGCAACGACACAATAGTCGCAGTGTATCGATATTTCTTTCAAAACGATCCATGATTACTCTTTCTTGATATTGTCAGTTTTTATGGAATATACAGCGGTGTAGGGATCATCAGGGAAGATGTGACCTCGGAGACGTATCGCTTGTAGTGTATCTTGGTCCAGGTCTGTCAGTAGATATCTATGTGGTCTGCTGGTGGCATGTTCAAAAGCTTCCATAAATCCTTTCACTCTACCTGGATACGTTTGCCTGGCCAAGTTCATAAGTGTTAGTTTATCTGCTGGGTTTTTCATGAAGACAATGTATTGACTATTTATCCTGTTAGTCCTCTGTCTATCGTAGAAGATTTTTGAGTGATATTGATAACACTGCAGGACCTATGGTGACAACCGCGAGTAAACAGTTGAACTAGGTTAGGCTGTTGCATAATTTCACACATCAGATCATCAAGGACAACCAACTTCGCACCCGGGCATTTTAATTTTTCTAGATCCGGCAGACCTTTGACAAATTCCACCTTCCGGGAAGTTTGTCGTATGCATCTTGCCACTCAGTATAACACCAAATAATCTTATCTGGAGGTTCTGATATCATTTTATCTGTGTGTTCTACTAATCTGGACACAAAGGTAGTCGTTCCTGCCTTTGTAGGAGCCGCCACAATACACGTGAAGGGGTGTTGAAACTTGGGTGTCCTTATTCTTTGCATACCTAATCACAAACACCCACGCTTTTTATGACTTTATTCAACAAACATCACAATAATAATAATTATCAATAACCATCATTAACACTAATTGTCATAATGTCTTCTTCTGACACCATCTTCTTCTGAGGCCATCAATCCGTTACTTCCTCATCGACGTGGAGAAGAGGTTCTTGAACTATTTCTTCAACCTTTTCTTCATTGATCAGTTGCTTCATATCTACGTGTATAATTCGTTGCCATCCAATTCCAGGAATAGAGCTTATCTTTGCCTCGGATATTGTCTACACTTGTTCTTGTGATATCGACGGAGGCAAATTAGCTTCTGAAGTGCTTTGTAGATTCCCATTGTTCTGTGTACATCCGTAGTGTCTCTTCTTCCTATTGATTATAGAGTTCGTACAGTTGGTCTGCGGGGAAACTGACTGGACCTATGAAAACACATAGGACACGTTTATCCTGATCAGGGCAAAGGGTTGAGTCATTATGCGTTGAGACGAAGGGACATGGTATGCTACCATACTCTGACATACTCTTGACATTGAAGGTTTAGGCAATCGTATATGTGTAGGCGGACATCGTGAAATTTATCAAGTGACAGTAGGTATTCAGTTCGTCCATTGTGAATAAGGATAGCATTGTCTACTGTAATGGGGTGTTCGAGTGGAGGCAGTTTACACTGGGTACGCTGTGATGACAAAATCACTAACACAACGTATACAACAAAAACTTTACAAGAAGGCCTATGATTATAAAAGGCGCTTTTTTGACCAACTGGGCCTTTGAACTATTTAAACAGGACTGCCCATCTTGGGAAGTTGATCCGGTAGCCATCGTCAGGATCTTGGACTATATACATTAACAGTGCTTCTATGCGCTTCTCGCTTCTTATTACCATAGAATTTAGACGCCGTCCTTACGGTAGCCTTGCTTCCAAGCTTCCGATAGATGTGTTGCGATATCTTAGTATTCTACATTAATAAGGTGAGAAGACGAACGGTATGGTTACAATGATTGTCAATGTTGTTCTCAGTGGCAGTTTGACAGGACCTTGCGCTTGCACGATTAGACTCTAACGTGGATTTATTGGCGGTAGCGGGTTTTAACCCATTTGATTCGGGTCCTTCGTTTAAGGTTAGCTCATCATGGCTCGTAGAGGATTGTGGGCTGCCTTAGCTTGCTTCGAAGTGTAGCCGATTCTGCAGGTTGACCTCGCTTCAGGCAAACTGGGCGGTCCCCCGGTGGAAGGGGGTACCCAGGAGAAGAATTCGCCTGGAGTGATGCCACCTTCCAGCGATCCGCCTCCGCCGATGGTTGGTCCTGCCTACGAAGCTTTGATTCTGGCTGGCCTGGTCCTCCTCTTATGGTTGGTGGGGCCGCCCTAATCAATGGGATCCTTGCATCGGGGAATTCTTGTCGGGGATGGCGGGGAACAGGAGGCGGTGGTGGTCCTGGTTCGGTGGCGGTTGGTGGCGTCTAGTCCGGTCGGGGCCCGGTCCGTCGCGGGTGAGGTGGCCCCAGGGTTTTCCTCCGGGTGCTCCGGTTTCCCTGGCGGCCCTCAGGTAGGGGTGCTGATCCCACGACTTTTCTGAATGGCGGCCATGGTGGCTCCGGGTGGTCAGTGTGGTGCGCCGGACTGACGATCGGACGATCCAGTGATCCGATGATCAATGAACTGACGAACGACGAAACGACGACGACGATGAACGAGCCGACGGCCCAAAGAAAAAGATCTTTTTAAAGCTTCTTTATAATAACTTTTATTGCTTTGTATAACCGTATGTCTGTGACTGTGGGAGGAATAGAACAAATTTCATGGAGCATTTGAATTCAGGCATTTTTATAATTAACTTAATTTTCAAGCGAGTATGCACCAAATTAAAACTTGAAACTTTCACAATGGTTAGTAGCAGGTAAAGAAAGGCCCTCTTGGCTAGCCGGACTGGAAGTTGAGTGTTGCTGGTTCGGAGGAACCCTGGTCCGGCGGCACCAGTTTTGGTGACCTCCGGAGAATCAGCAACACTAAATTTAACAGATTTTAATGGTGCTAAATACCAAACTTGTTAAAAGTGATATTGGTTCAGACGAGCCCTGCCAGGTTCGTAATTGGAATGTTAAAAACGGATACCTCTGGTTAGAGGAAGTATGAACTAATAACACTTACATAGATTGAAAACAATCGAATTTATCAAAATTGGGGATTATTTATTTGTATGTTTGTATTTGATTTCAATAAAATTGTAAGAGTCCATTTGATTCAGGTATGAATCAAATCCAGCCCTTAAAAAAGAGAAAAGAAAACAAGAATATCACTCCTAATGTTAATTTTCAAACAATTGTTTTAATTAATTATCGCTGATTAATTAGCAAACCAACTTGTCCCATTTTGTGCCGCAGTGAAATTATACATGTGCTTTATACGTAGGTACTAAAATATTTCAGCTAGCCCATTCCAATCGTACGTAATTCTTGTCCCAAAATTTTCATTACAAATATTTTACCCACATTTCCAAATTATAGTCAACTTTAACTAATTAGCGAACCAATTAACATCAATCGTTGCCGCAGTGAAATTATACATGTAACCTATACGCAGGTGCTGTCAGTGGAGGCTATCAGTTTCTATGCTATTCATATGATTAGCAGAAATCTCCCACTGACCGTTGCATGGCAACCACCTCCTCCAAAATTGCCTCCCAAAATAGCTTGAAAACAAGTCCCAACTGCTCCCGCATATACTACTCTTGTTGTTTTTCATTTTTGAAAACGAGAAACAAAAAATTCAATTCTTAGCGAATCGGAAATAAATACGTAGTTGGATTTCTTCCTGGACAAATTTAAAACCTTTAAAGATTTACAAGGAATTGGTCAGAATTGCTTTCAAATGCATCTATATCAAATCTGACTATTAACATCGGTCAAGTGTTGCCAAACAGAACAGTGTGATTGAAGGGGAGATATTGTGCTACTAACTCATAATAGTATTATCTGCAATTTCAACGTGATCATAGCAAATGCACAGTTCCAATTATTTAAAACCTTTTATCAATACATTTAACACATGTGAATACATTCTTACAGCGCTAGTTTCGTTCCGTCTTGAAGCGTTAAGTAAAGTGATCCTATAACTAATCATTCTTTTACTTTCCATGCTCATAAAAATGTCGTTTCCAATCAGATTGCTTGTACAGGCTTCAGTTTTAGTTAGCATAGTTGTAAAGCTACATAACTAGAGTAAGAATAATTTAACTTTTCGCATGTCTTAAATATGTAGAAATCGCTCAACTATTCAAGTTAGTTTTAACAAGAGTATGTACCTAATACATAAGAGTATGACAGCTGGCATATGTTATGTTCTATGTTATTAGCAGCTGAGCCATGCTCTGCACGCTAACGGCCCAAAACCCTAAGCTACCTAGTGGACCTTCCCCGCAAATGAGTACCCAGAGTACGCAATTGTGTATGCTCACTTTTTTCTACCGTAAGCCCCCCCCCCGCAAATCATGCCCCCCCCTATCATTCGTCAATTGAAAGATGATGGGTCTGTTTTGCGGGGGGTCGAATGATAGGTCACATTTGGAGGGGGTGCCTTCCAATAGAAAAAAGTGAGCATACGCAATTGCGTACTGGGTACTCATTTGCGGGGTCCACTAGGTACGCAATTGCGGGGGGGGCTCAGCTGCTGATAACATAGAGCCTGCCAGCTGTCACATTCTTATCTATTATGTACTCTTGGTTTTAATCGACTATCAACAATTACCCAAACTCCAAGACTGCCACCAACTTGGGATATAGCTGTGGATAGGTCCATCTTGTAAACATCCTTCAGTACTTCTACAGACATTGTTTTGTAAAACACGTGGAGAAATGTTCTTCGAGTACCGTTGGCCGTCTTCTTAGTTCTAAACCAAAGCGGCGTATAAAAACCACTATCACGATTTACCCAACGTCAAAAAGCGTTGTATGTATGGTAAATCTACAAGAGAAGTCCCAAGTTGTTAAATAGCCATCTATTTTTTAGAATCAGTCACTATCATTTTTAAAGTGGAAGGAATACTGTTGTTTACTTAGCTCAGGCTATTTTATGTTGGTGTCAGTTATAGATAATTACTCCAGCGGATTTGTAATCCACATAAAACTGTCGATCTTTATGGAAAAAAACGTCAGTCATCAATTCATTCTATTTAGTGTTTTTATCATTCTGTTTGACAGCAGTAGTATTATCAATCTAAGTTGCGGTGCAGACGTTAAGATACTTAGTCAAAGGTTTGGTTATTGGAGTGGTTGCATCTCATATGATACTTCAAACACTGTAGATGAGACTGAGTTTCAGTTTCTGTAGTTTTAGTTATTGAACAACACACTTAAAAATTTAAAACTTGACCAATCGAGCTAAAATTAAGCAGGGGCGTACTTTCTACCACGAATACCATGAACACTGGAAGTCCATGATTATAGCCACAATGAACTTTAACTCAGATTTCGATTATAATGTTTGATGATTTAGACTACATGTTATAGCAGAATATAAAAAAGACAGGTTTCCTACATATTAGAATAAAGAATATTTTATTCCACGAAGGTCGACTGGTTGAAGCAAAATCAACACAGCACACTGCTGATTTTGGTTTATTCATTACGGGTTAATAAGATAAGTACTGCAACTTGAACCCGAAAAAAATTGCATTTGACGGTCTTGGAGGATGATCGCCCTCTGCATACTCATGGTTCTATGTACGCCGAAGCAAAAGTACAGTCGCTCGGAAAGCGTCACTGTTTCTTTGCGTTTTCAAAAACTGCAGATCATACCTAAGTTTTTTCCTATTGGGATGCTTTTGGAGTATTCGGATGAGGTTTACATTTCTCTAAATATTAGTTTTGGTCATTAGTCTTACCTGGAGTATGTCACAGTCCTCTTGAAAAAATGTTCCATACATGTTGGTTCACACTGTTCCTGACAGTTGTTAAAAGGCTTTTGATCAGAGCTAGCCATCAAAAGGTAGGTAGTTATTGAAAAGCAATAAAGATTACAGCTGACATTGCATTCCCGTAGATTTAGGTTGCCATCCATGCTTACAATATCCATTGCAAAGGACTGCCTACAATTGCAGTCATTTCCCAAAGACTGGATTGCGCTGCGTTTTACATTATTTGACATGCATTTGGCGATGCAGTGCTGGTAACTTTGTGTGACATCAACGCAGCGACTGGATTTGCTGTTGATTCGTATATGCTGACTATATTCCAGTGCAACACTGGTAAGTGATCCAACTTGTATTTGGGTAAAATCTGCTGCACTACTACCAACGCTGCTGATATGTGAAAGCGACAGCATTAATCCGTCATTCATAGGAAGCATAAAGTCATTCCAGTATCTGACTGGTGGCTTTAGTTCAAGAAGTACGCCTAAGGTGGAATATTTAATAACTTTACACTAACATGTCATAATTCGCTTATTAGATTTTTAGAATGATACTAAGCATGTGTGTTCTAAAACAGCTCCGAACCAGCGATGTACCTTTACCATTCTTTAGTCTCTATCAAAACTCATCTGATATTTCTATAAACAATGAACGCGTAACGTAATGTAACGTAGGGTACATTAATAAATATATCGGAACAGTCCCAGGGAAAATATAGGGTGGCTTGCACCAATGTGAATTAGCTATTACTTACGGCGGCTTGCACCAAACCTGATTAAATTAAATGGGAATTAGGCTTAGTAGAAGTTAAGTGGCAATTAGATAAGTGCCACTTGTTGCACCAACTGATACTTAGCTAGTTGCCACTTAAATTGCGACCGACGAGCGATTATAACCGACTGGAGTTGGGAGAGAAAACTAACACAACTGATGTGTTGGGGAGTTTTCAAGGGAGACCCCCCAAGTGGGCGGGGCTTAGAAAACCCACCCCCAACCAGAAGTTGACATGCGCACACAGCGCCCCCAAGTTTGATCACCCACCCAATAGTTACATCCCACCTATCAACACATCTCCGACCAACCAAACAAAATGGTGACGTTAGCTAAAGCCAAGCAGTAGCTAAGGGCCGAAAAAGTATTGAGCGTGTAACAACAGAGATGACAATACAGAAATGAATAATTTACATGCTATCTCTACACCTCCCCAGGGCTCTCAGAACGAGCTCCTGCGACGATACTATGTAAATGGGACACTGCACTTTCCTACGTAACAATAAAAAAGTAGTAGAAAAATACAAGTATATATGGGGAATAACACATACTAATACGGAGATTAGCAACAATACAAAGGGAGATTCTGGTAACAGAACCTGTAAGAGATTAGTAGAAAATATGAAAATAATGACCAAAGAAAGTAAATACGAATAACCATAAAATACTCAAGGGGCCAAGAGAGAAGGAATTCTCTCCTTTGGTGGATGTGATCAAACGATAGTGGTAAAGTAATTTACCTAAGGATGGCATGGTAAGCATACCAAAAAGTAAGTTGGAATGAACCAGAAGGTCCGGAGTATCCTTTCCATTCCACTGGTTCACTCACGGTAACGTGAGAAGCAGAAAGAAAAAATTAATAGAAAAGAAAAATAATAATTTATTTAAACAACTAATACCGTTAAGGCCCTGTCCTAATGGGGAAAATACCAAATCCAATCCCGTAGAAATTTACCAACTCTTTATATAAGAATTTAGAATAATTTTGACCAAGGTATAAGCCAAGACCATAGAAAATAGATGGCTAATGTATGCTGGACAACCAAGATACATTTTACATATACACACTATTATAAAAACATACAAAAATAATGTAATAGACATACATAGAGTAAGCAACTAGCAAAACTACAGTAGCGTAAGGCCAATACAAGGCTTAGAAAAACACAAACATTCAAACATTTATACCATACAAAGTAAATGTAAGTAGAAAATATACAGGTATTGAATACTCGCAATTAAAGCAAAATGATTAAATAAAATTTACGTACGACTCCAAAAACAGAAGAACAAAAAACAAATTCGCGAGACAACTAGTAATACTACGAATACGTACAATACTAACAGAAAAATAGAAACTACAAAACACAAAAGAAACGAGTAAAGCTACGTAACATAGAACCATTAATCTTAATGGGGTAAGCCCATGAAAGATTGGTATCAAATACTAGCAAAACAACGGAAATAGAAAATTCAGAATACAGAATACAGGTTAACCTAAATTAACAAAATAAAATACAGCATATATATATAGTGTATATATATAGTGTAGTGACAAAATAACAAAACTAGAATTGTCTGACAAAGCTACCAAAATTTACCAGGATTGACATAGAAATCACAAAAATATGACACAATAATTATGCAAAGTTCACCAAAACTGAATGATATATAGAATTTGGGACGGATTCTTTGGCATATCAGATGGTGTAAACCAGTAATGGTGCTGGAATGATCCATTGAGCAAATTGGTCATGATGGAATGATTGTTCATGGCAATAGAGATTTGGCAGTGAAAAGGAGTTCTCAGGCTCGGAGGACAAAAGACAAAGGTAGGAAAAGTTTTACATTCCAAAGTTCGCAAGGTGAAGGGCGATTGGAAATCCAGGCTTGAAGGTAAGTGAAGGGAGAACAGGTAAGAGCAGACTGATTTGGACATAAGTGGAGAATACAAAGAGAACTGTAAACCCTAAGGTAAGACCGTATGATTTTGGGTGTAAACCCTTTAGCAGAATTCACAGTAGAGCAGTTCACGACGATCAGGCTGATTCACAGGCATGCCTTCCAAAGGATTCCATTGATGATAAAGGCCGCTGGAAAATAGCCATTGTCCCGATCATTTAATGCTTCACAACCCGCGATATGCAGTCCATGGCGATTCACACCTATGTCTGATGTATACTGAAAAACTATGGAACTAAAACATGAAAATAACTATTGAATTGCGATGAAATCTGTTAACTCTCTGATCCTGTAATGAGTTAAGATACAGCTTTGGATATAGAGGTGTACGTTAAGTTAAGATAGTTCATTGGCGCACTGGGTAGGTTCAAAATGTGCAAAATCCCTGAGCAGTCCTAGTCCTACCAACAACGCGTGGCCTAGGGCCTGGTTCCCTTGGGAAAGGATTCATGTTGACTACGCTGGCCCAAAGGACGGGAAAATGTATCTGGTACTTGTAGATGCATTCTCTAAGTGGCCGGAAGTTCTACCTCAAAAGAACTCGACAGCAGCTACTACTGTCTCGGCCCTAAGGGAAGTCTTCAACTGCTTTGGCCTGCCTCAGTCTATTGTCACAGACAACGGTTCAGCGTTTACATCGGACGAGTTTCACAATTTTTGTGCGGTCAACGGAATTACCCATGTTCTAACGCCTCCCTATCACCCTAAATCGAATAAAGAAGCTGAATCTTTTGTCAGAATTTTGAAGAATCACCTTCATAAGAACGGTCCTGACAAAGTCTCCCTTAACCAATTTCTTCTTTCTTATAGAACTGTTCCTCATACATTCACAAAGCAAACGCCAAGCAAGTTGATGTTCGGGCGTGAAGTTCTATCTCGTCTGCGTCTTTCCCTCATGGCAAAAAACCCACTGGAAACGCAAGAACCGCGGCGTGGTTTTCGGCTGCAAGAAAAAGTTTGGTCTAAAACTGCTCTTGAAAAAGAATGGTCTCTAGTTGTGGTTCTTGGGAAATATGGCAAAGTGATGTATGAAGTTCGTCAACATGGGAAGACTGTTCGACGTCATGTGGACCAACTTCGGCCGCGAAAAACCGACGAACCAGCGTCCGCAACTGACACCTGGGACTTTGATCAGATGCCGGAAGTTCCTGTTGTGGTAGAAGGTGGTGCAATAGCTGATCCGATGGAGGGTCAGGTTCAAGAAGTGCCGAATATGGAAGCGCCGAGACGTTATCCTAGACGCAATCGCCGTTCACCAGTCCGCCTTTCTCCGATGGAATACGAAAGGCGATTAAGAGAGCGTCTTCCGCGTCCTTAAAGAAGGGAAGAAAGCTGATGTATACTGAAAAACTATGGAACTAAAACATGAAAATAACTATTGAATTGCGATGCAATCTGTTAACTCTCTGATCCTGTAATGAGTTAAGATACAGCTTTGGATATAGAGGTGTACGTTAAGTTAAGATAGTTCAATGTCCACGACGGATCCGTTGACGAGACGGCGAGGAGGATCGTGACGATGGAATGGCGGTGCAGGGCGATCAGCCTTCTAGTTTGCATCCGCTTTTTCGATACGTTTCGATACGATAAATGGGTCGCTGGAGGCCTTGCCGTAAAGGCACCCCAATGATTCGACCAGTTCCCGTTGCATCTCTGAAGAATGGTAAAAGCCATGGAAGATGATGGAGCGTTGGGTCAATTGGCGGTCACCCATATGCCACACCTGGATCTTTCTTTTTTTGTTCTTCGGGACATTCTCGCATATGGCGATCGGCCTCGTCCTTGACGTCATAGCCGGAAGCGACAGAAATGGGCTTTCCAAGCATGATAGAGATGCACCTTCGTCGACAATCGTTTATTGCGGAGCTGAGGAACATCCAAATTGATGCGCCCCGTATAGGAAACATGAAGGAAAATTCGACGAAATGCCGGTAGTACAGATAACCCTACTCTTCAGGATCAAGGTTTCTGATTCCGATTTCAGATTGAGGTCGGCAGTACTTCTTCATAGCATCAATGATGGCAATGATTCTGATGCGATGCCGTCGGGCATCGCCAGGAATCATAAAGGTAGCCCGTTTCTCAGGTTGTTCCGTCAGATGAGGACAGTTCTTCAGCTCCGGTACCATTACAATGAGAGCGTTGATTTCGGCACATCGCTGAGTCAGATTAATATGCGGGATACCGAAGGGAGGTGGACGGTTGTCCATATCCATGGTTATTCCCAGTCCGTGGAGGTCCATACTACCAGTGAACTGCTGCGGTCAGTGGTTCCGAATTGGTTGCATGAAAATGCACCCCGTGAGGTCCGCTTACCGGTCAATGTCCTCCGCTTCTTTTTCAACATCATGCGAAACCAGAATCCAACTGTTGCTGCCTTGGTTCGATTCCATCACCGTACAGGTCCGGACACGCATGGACGCCCTGTTCATGAGTCCCGCTGGACCATCGAGAACTATCGCGACCCTCGTGGTCTGTTCTATCCGGGATTTTCCCATGATCGTACTGGTCTGACTCAGCGATGGGCCGAAATGCACGCTCTCGTGGTACTGGTACCGGAGCTGAAGAACTATCCTCATCTAACGGAGCAACCTGAGAAACGGGCTATCTTTATGATTCCTGGCGTAGCCAGACGGCATCGCATCAGAATCATTGCCATCATTGATCCTATGAAGAAGTACTGTCGTCCTCAAGTGCCCGGAATCAGAAATCTTGATCCTGAAAAGTACGTTTATCTGTGTATAAAATATATAATATACATATAAATAATAATCTGTCAGGAAAACCTTGAAGGGTGGGAGAGTTTCTTCCATGAAGCGATTGGGAAATTCCGGTGGGATTTCCCGAATATAAACGGTTTTCGCATCTTCCTTGGTGGTAGGGTTCCCGGTGTCACGAGGGTTCCCGGTAACGGGGTTTCACCGGTGGTTTCGTTGACGCTCCAACCGATTGTGGTTGACACTGATACGGTGTCGCCGGAGGAGGCAACTCGATGGCAGGAGGAGCGTTTCGCTGGAGGTTAGGAAACCGCTGATGATAGTACTCACGTAGATGTTGAATCTGTGATTGCAACCGTTCCAAGTGTTCGGCCATAGATTCCTGCATAGCCGAAGATTCTGGTTCTGACTGCGCAGGAGAGGTAGGTGGACTACCACTCTCCCAGGGCATAGGTGTTCCACTGTCGTTGGTGAAGGCTTTGGTGAATGACCTCGACTGCGATGTCGTCCATCCCGGCTAGAAGGACCTGACCTTTGATCGCTGTCCATTGGAGTCTGTCGTCCACGACGAGAGCCTGTAGAAACCACCGATCGAGCTGGTGATTTCGACATCTTATGCTTGCCCGACCGCGACAATGCCGACGATGACGGTCAGATGTTCCCTGTGCCTCTGATACAGAAGCAGCTGATCGAGTAGATCCAGTTGGATAAATAGGCGTCTGACCTTGAGGTCGAGCAGAAGCGCCTTCAGGTTCTGGTTCATCCAAAGTCCAAGTAGTCTGAGGGGTAGTTTGACGCAATTGTCCCATAAGAGTTGGACGCATCTGTCTTTTGGGCAATATTCCGACCGTTGCCGGTGTAGGTTCGGTAGATAGGATTGGTCAGCTCACTGCTGATGTTACCACAAAGTCATATCACTCAGATCTTTGTGGTGGGCCTGACAATTGAGCCTGGGTCGGAGTCGGAAATACGGCATAGCAGAAGCTCCTGGTGCCGCGAAGGTGCTTGGAGCCAATGCCGGTCGAAGGTTAGAAGGTCCTGGTACATACCCAGACGGACCAGCCATTGCGGCGCGCCGTGGTTCCGGGCCTCGACCAAGTCGGGGTGGACCGCCGTACATGCGCATTACCGACATGGAGTCCTGTCCTTGGGTATCCATATCGAGGATAGCCTGATTGATTACATCGACGTAGCCATCATCTAAAGTCAATTCACCCGTTACCCGACTGAAATGTGTATCGCCTTTAGCCAAAGTGTTTAAGGTGTTGATGTATGGCAAATGCGAGTACTCAGCCAGTCCATTTTGAGGGCTCCGCCAAATAAGGGTGATAGCTGACCAAGGTTGAGGTGCATGGCCAACTATGATTTCCCTGTAGACTTCCGAGTAAACGGAGTAATCCATTCTAGCCAGATGGAAGAATTGATCAGGATCAAAGTCCGGATCACCAGGGTCAGATGGGGGACCGACCACATAGATATAGTACCAAGGTTCTTGAGTCCCCACCGGTGTAAGACGCATCAAGGCAACAATGCGGGTAACCGCTTGACGATTCAACACCTTAAGGTAAGCTGGCACCTGAATCATATCCGCAAGTTCCTGAGTAACCTCTCCTGTAGAAGGATGCACCCGGCGGGCAACCTCCCGGATAACCGTAACGTCTTCTAAATCGAAACTGTCAAGACACGGAGTAAACCCTGTTGGACCGGTGGTACCAGTTGGAGATGTCGCAGCATGGATACAGAAACGCAAGGCTTCGTCATATGACCGCTGGGGATCATAGGATACCATAGCATCAGTTCCTCACGAGTTGATGGATATCTTGGCTGAGTGGCAGTGCCAAGAGTTGAAGAAATACCAGGAGGAGGTCCACTCTCTGGCGGTTGGATAGAGATGGTGACGCTGGATGGAGGCGCCACCACTGGCACCGCGACTCTTCCTGTGGATCACCGTCTGAGGTCGACAGTCTCTGGTTCTTTGGAAGATTCTTGTTCATGAACTGGGTTATGGGTCCGTCAATCTTAAACTGGCAGCAGAATGGACTCATTCTAACAAGACTTCGCAATTGCCCTTTTTATTCTAATTAGAATTAACCATTGCAATTTTGTTGTGTACCACTGTTCTCATTAAAAACCAATAAACACAAGTGCGCAATCTTTTACAAATCGCATCTTCTAAAAATTTGTCTAGCATTTTTAAGTAGAATTCGTACTTTGGTCATATATTATAAGCTATAGCTATAAAAGCTATATAAGCTATATATAAGCTTAATGTAAGCAGCTGCTATTTCTATTGAGGACTTGACAATATTAGTCCTAACAGCTGCGCATTCTATTTAAAAACTCAACTTCGCAAAGCGCAGTGCATTTAGAATGCGCAGTGCTGAAAACTTGCGTATGGCTCATTCTCATTAAAAAACGCAAGCACGAATACGATTTCTAAGTAGATGCGTCCATTCTGCTGCCAGTTTAAAATTGACGGACCCATTACCTGCGTCACCAGCCGCAGAAAGAGTAGGGCCAGGTTCTACTGGTGCTACCGCCGCCACTGCACGATTGGCATCGGTCACAACGCTGTAAAGCAGACCGCTAGACGTCTGAGCCAAGCCAGAGGAGGTAGTCACGGGACCGAGACTGAAGGGATTCGAAGGCACGTTGAAAACACGAGCAACGGCATCCGAGTGTTTAGGCGGGAGCCCAAGCGGCGTCTGGTCGGCGATCAGTTCTTGGTCCACTGAAACATAACCACCAGGAGGCGCAAAAGTGTCCAAATTATTTGGATCCACCGGCGGTTGCTGGCCAGACCAGCTGGGTCCAGGCAAATCCTGTCGCAGGTTGTTACTCATGGCACCATATTAGGCAAGTAATTGCCAGAATGAAGGCTCAGCGCAAGTCACAGAAGCTCAGGTAAACCAGATAAGGTACAAATATTTGATCCAGATTCTAGGATTGGCAAAGCCAAATCACCAGTTCCTGAAACACGTAAAAAAGAAAGTGTAGAAAACGATCACACATGCAAAGTTTTCTTGTGACGTACATATATACGTAAACAAACAAACATGGGGTGGAGGTGATAGAAAGTGAAAGGAAGAATGTTTAGAAAGGGTGTTAGGGACAAAATTTTGACCCATCCAACCTATATAACCTTGAAAGAAAAACAAATGAAACAAGACCAAATGCTGGAACAGAAATGACCGAAATGAAGAAACAAAATGGACATAAATGATGGACAGAAGAAAAACACAAAGCACTTACGTGCAGGAAACTGACCATTGACCAGCACTTACGTGCAGGTTGGATGTAAACCCGATTGAAACCATCCTACCTCCAGATGGATGAAAAGTTGCCAGATGCGATTTCTTATACTGACCATAATTCTCCACGACTTCTTCATTCTGACTGTCGAAGAAATGATCAAGCGGTAAGCGCAAGTCATGACCGCTCATCAGAGAACGTGGCGTATCTCCCACTGAACTATGGACTGATGAGCGGTAACAGCGCCCAAGGTAGATAATCGTCCCAATCAGTCTGGTGGGCATCTGCGTACTACATAAAGATTGACCGTAAGGTCTTATTCAATCGCTCCACCAGACCATTCGATTGAGGGTGGTGCGATGTCGTGCTTTGGAGTTTGGATCCACTCAACTTGCCAAGTGCCGTGAAAAACTTGGACATGAAATTTGTCCCACGGTCAGTGAGCAGATTCATCGGCACGCCCCATCTAACTACTAATCCATTGAACTACTGGAAGGCTTCCGTCTCTACTGTTTCGTTCTTCATTGCAAAAGCCTCGGCATACCTCGTGAAGTGATCCACGATGACCAAGATGCATGTGTTGCCTCTTATCGTCGGATTCTTCGAGCAATGCATGACGTGCACACTGACCAGATCAAGGGGACGATGTGCTCGGATTTCGTTCTTCAACAAAGCCTGTGGACGGAGAGGCCCAGGGTTGAACTTCGCACAAATCTTGCATATGCGGATATAATCGGCGAGATCCTGCGCCATAGTTGACCAGAATTAACGTGAGGCCAGGCTCGCATAGACGGCCTTATGGCTCGATGGCCACCACCATAAACCTGAGTGAACCTCATCTCGAATCATCTCCCGAAAGACATCCGTCACCGCAACGACCTTAAATGCGGTACCTCGCCGACGACCCCACTCGTCCAGGTGCCACCTGAAGAGAAGTCTATTCTGGATGAAGTAGTGATTCCGGAGTTTCTTCAGGCATGCCACTAATAGACCATCCTCCGGTAGAACCTTCCGTTCTATACGGTCGAACATGAGCCGAAATTCGGGGTCGGCCCGGTGTTCTCGCTTATAGGTGGCCATGTTTACCTGCTCGTGAATTACTGCACATACTGTGTGGGGGGTACATCACATCTGTTAGATCAATCTCCAGCTCCGTAGACCTTTCCGGCAATGGCAGCCTCGAAAACGCATCTGCAACCACATTGTCACGACCAGGTCGATATTCTATCACGAAATTGAACTCCGAACCGTAAGCGGAGCGCAAATCGCGCCTGTCGTCCGGCTCCAAGAACGGACATATTGCTGAGAAGATGACGCACTGCCATATGATCCGTCCGAATGATGAAAAGATTCGCAGACACGTAGTGGCGAAATTTTTGACAAGCCCAAACGACTTCAGCTCCTTTCAGATCCGTTGCCGAGTAATTCCGCTCGTAGGAAGTCAAAGTCCGGCTGACGTAAGCCACTGGACGTGTTGCCACGCATCTGGCTGCCCCAGGTTTCTTCGCATTTCGACACTGGCGTTCGAGAACAGCCCCCAGACCATGGTGACTGGCATCAGGTTTCTTCGCACTTCGACACTGGCTGTTCGAGAACAGCCCCCAGACCATGGTGACTGGCATCTACCGAAATGATGATTTTGTTGAAATCTGGGTAAACCAGAACCGGAACCTGGCTGAGGGCCCTCTTCAAAGCATCGTAGGCGCCTGACGAGCGTCTGTCCATTGGAATTTCATTCCGAATCTTTCTTCAGGAGTTCTGTGAGGGGAGCTGTCGGAGAATCCTGGCGTAATTCGGCACGAACCGACGATAGTAACCGTTCATCCCTAGAAACGACTTTACGCCTTTGATATCCTTTGGAGGAGGCAGCTTCACTCTACTTTACTTTACTTTACTTTACTTTACTTTACTTTACTTTATTTTACTTTACTTTACTTTACTTTACTTTACTTTACTTTACTTTACTCGAATCCACCGAGATTCCTTCCGAACTGACGATATGCCCTAAGAAACTGACTTTCTTCTGAAGAAACATGCATTTCTTCAGCTTGATCCGCAGCTCGTTGTCGCGAAGTTTCTGGAAAACGACTCGAAGCATAGCAAGATGCTCCGACAGGTCAGGTGACGGGATGAGGACATCATCAATGTAGACGGGCAAACCGGTCAAAAAATTCCCATGATGCGCTGAAATGTAGCTAGCACGTTACAAAGCCCAAACGGCATAACATTTATATGGAACCGGCCCATATGGGATATGAACGCAATTTTCTCACGATGCTCAGGATAAACTTCCATCTGCCAGTAGCCTGCTGCTAAATTGATAGAGGAAAAGATTGCGCTACCTTTGAGTTGGTCCATGATCTCTTCGATCTTCGGCAGTGGGTGGTTATCCTTTTCGTAATCTTGTTGAGCCGTCTATAGTCAGTCACCAATCGTGTTGATCCGTCCTTCTTGCCGATGAGGATGCAAGGGAACGACCAAGGACTAGTTGACGGTTCGCAAACGCCTTCGGCCAGCATTCAGTTGATATGCTTCTCCACTTCTGCCTTCTGTTGAGGGTTCATACGATATGGGTGGTTTTTGACGGGACCGTCCTTACCCGTGTCGATCAAATGCTGATCAATTTTCGTGCGCCCAGGGTTACCTGGACGAACCACGATATCGTAGAACTCAAGGAGTAAGTCCTTGAAGCTCTTCTTCATTTCTTCAGGCGCATCCATGTTGGCAAAATCGACGTGAGTCTCAAGTTCCCGTACCTTCTCTTCATCGGTCGGCCCAGGACGAGGCGTTAGACGAACCAATGGAAAATTTTTGAAGACTTGCTTGGTGGAAATACATTTTTCACATTGCTCTTCTTCGTGGCAGACTTTTTAAACTTCGTTTTTACCACGAATTTATTATTTGCAGTTTTTACGAAAAGGCTAAAAAGTGAAGATTGGGGTTGGAAATGGGGTTAACCTCAAAAATAACCGGGTTAAATCCTTGCTAGCTGAGGCCGCTGCTTCCTGGATCTGCGTGGGGTTAAAACTGGGGTTAACTCTAAGGATAACCGGGAAGTTACCCTAACCCCAAAATCCCAAAAATGGGATTAACCTAACCCTACAATTTCCTGGTTAACCCCAAAATGGGCTTAGCTCGGGTTAGCCTTAACCCCGTTTTTATAACATTGGACCCAGTAGGGTGCTATAAAATATGTGAAATTGAGCCAATGCCACTTTGCGCATGAACACCAACCCCACAGTCTAATCACCCAGAAATCAACTCTATCGAGTGTCGACATAATGCCAATATATATGTATATATACTGTATATAATATAGATCCTATGTATACATATACAAATATAAATATATATATATTATTTTAAATTATTATATATATTTTTTAGCCTAAGCTCAGTTTAATTAATTAGTTAATTAACAAGATCTCACATAGATTTCTGCGCCACCTTGGGTAATATATGCTTGTATATATATATATATATATATATATATATATATATATATATATATATATATATATATATATATATATATATAGTTGTTGTTGTTCGCTGCATTAGACATCACAATGTGATGATCATCACCCGGAGGTGCAAAATGTTACCCAGCAAACTGGCCCCGTAGGGTTGGTCAAAAACAACTCAGCCAACTTGCCAGAAGGAGTCTCAAAGCCTGGTCGACATGACGACGGATGATGTCTCCTCCTTTTTAAAATACAAGTTCCGTCGGTTTCGGCGTTGCCATATCTGGCGGCTCCCGAGGAGCAGCACACAGCACATGTATTCAATGCAAAGACAACGGCATAACAGCGTTATATATATGTATAACTTGCTTTCTACTCTAATTTTAGAATTTTAGATAATGCCGGTTCACTGGGTCACCGGGTCACCATGTAGGCAAGTTTTAGGCCTACGGCTAATATCGGCTTTCTACTAGTGTCAAAAACAAACTGACCAGAATTGATCCCTGCCATCTTTTGTGTGAAGCCGCTGATGACATGATAATAGCCTGCTATTCGGCGTGCACCGGCACAGCAGTTTCTGCCGTCTGAATTCTCGTTGTTTTCCATGCCACACGCAATCACAATGTCAGAACAGGACAGTGAAATAGATTCTAACATTTGACTTAATGTAGAATTTTTCTTTACCAAAAATTCGTCCATATGGTTGGCGATGGTTAGCAATTCACTATTCGTAGTCACTGTTTCAAGGTTAAAATACTTGAACTTGTAGGGACCAGGAAAAACTATACCCATCAGTTGATCAAGATGAGGTAGCTGTTGGGGAGAAAACCAGGCGGCTTCCTGCAGATAATTCTCCATTTTTGCTGTGTCATACCTATAAATATTGCACTCAAACAAACATATTCTCAGCATAAAATTTAGCTTCGTTGCCTTAATTTGATACTATAGTTTGATCAAAACGTGCGTACACACTTTGGCTGTCTGTAGCAGGACAGTAGACATAAGCTAGATTTCCGAGTGCAATTCTTCAGTCATTTCTAGTTCAAATGGTTTTGTTCAAGTTGTTACTCAAAAATGGCACCGAATTTCTAGTTCAAACTGTCACTCAAAAGTGGGCCCCGATTATCTGCAGCGTTTATGCTACGAATAGCCGTAAAACGGATGCCTTTATCGTTTCGGTGTCCACCAACGGGTTTTCTCAGAACGGCGGAATCATCATGGTGTGAAGCTTTTCCGATATTCTTTATTAAATTACTCAAAGAAATGCCATTTTGATAAACTTTCAACATAAATATCTTCCTCCTGTGAAGGACCATTAGTCGTAGATAGCCAATGTCCTAGCTTATTAAAATTTGGGCCCTCGTGGGTTAAGATAAGTTTCAGTGTCAGGTTACGTTACAGATAGACACGACTATGTCAGTGAATGAACAAGTAGCTAGATATGATCATGTGTCATAGTTTCACAGTCACATGCTGCTTGTCTTTACCTAACGTAAGGGTTTATCAAAATATTTGGCAAGTGAAGTTGCTCTGCTGCTTCAGTGTGAGTTTGCGTGACTAAGTCTTCATTTCTGTAAGCGCGATCAATTCCATGATTTGACAGAATTGTAAATGATATTGCTACAATAGTAGTACAAATCCAAATTGCTCTTTGAAAGAATCCTTGTTTACCCAGAACTTCTTTGACAATAGGAAGCGCAGTTCTATTGTGCAGCAGTTTAAGCAATGACATGCCTGAAACAAAATGTTTATCTTTCATACTTGGAAGTTTTGCTCTTGTCGGGCTCATGGCTCATAGTGTATAGCCTATTAATACAAAATAAAGATGTTTATCAAGCATGTGAAGAAACCATTGTCCGATTTTTGTCTGTTCGCGTTGGCTGTTTCCTGTTGTCCGGATTCTGGAGTTTTGGCCGTTGGTCATTCGTTTGTACAAGCTGAGAAGTAGCACTTGCTCCCGCAATTTTGATGGGCCTCGAACATTCACGACAGCTCGTTGTTAAACAAAGGTGGACAAATTCTATATAAAATATTGCATCAGTCTCCCAGCAGAAAAAATACGTAGAAAGTCAAAACTTTTAGAGTATTCTAGACACTAAGATTAGTTTACCACGAAATTCAGAATAGTAATATTATTATAATCGGTGAAAGCTTAAATTGATGTTGAAAAAATAACAATTTTCAAAATTCATTTGAATGCAGCTTACCATATTTTGAGAAACTATGTTTGCGTCATTCTAGTTGCAAAATTACAAAAAATACAAACATACAATAGTTATAACACTTGTCTTGAGTTTGTCCAAGTGTCTAAGGACATTTGAGCAAATGACTAGACACGGGAGTACATAATGATAAAAGCGAGACAACAGGCAGGCTCTCTGTTATGAGAGCAAAAACTATACTATGCGCACTATCGGCTGACACCCCCCCCCACCGGCACTATATATTTACATAGTTCCAAACGGAGGTTGCTCTTAGTATATTTTACACATCTGTTTGCTAAACTCACTCTCCAAATTGGGCTTCTGTTAATTTCAACGTGTAATTATGTGATGGAATGAGCCACCCCCGCTTGGACCACGTACCTACATAGTGGCGGGTAAGCCGATAGCGCTTATAGCATAGTTTTTGCTCTGATAATAGTGAGCCTGCCTGTTGTCTCACTCTTCTCATTATGTACTCTTGATAGAGAGTTGACTAAATACATAGGGAGATAGTGGAACTGTCTGCGTTTGATCAAAGCTTGACTATCTGCCTGGACACTTAGTCAAGGGTGTAAAACTGTTAGGGTCTTGCCCAAGTGTCTAGTTTGACAGTAGTGTAGTATCCTTTTTGCGACCTCCAATCATTGGGTTGAGACTTACCTCCTACTCCCTGAAATCCTTACAAGACCGTCACCATCTAGTACCCCCAGTACCCCCAGTTGTCCCTGTACTCCAGTAGCCCCTGTACCCCCTGCACCCCTACTACCTCCTGTACCCCCTGGTACCTCCAGTACCCCCAGTACCCTCGCCCAGTACCCCTGTAACCCGGTACCCTCAGTACCCCAGTTCCCCTGGTGCCCCCAGTACCCCGGCACCCCCGATAGCCCCAGTACACCCCACCTATCTACTCCCAGCACCATTTGCATTCACCCCCTTAAAATCCGCAATGTCAGAGTAACAACACTACTACTGACTATCGTCCCTCTGTGTTCTGAGTAGTAAGGTGCTAAAATGGTGTCGCATTAGGGGGGGTTATGAGCTGAGTGGACCCCTTTTGTGAGGTGGTATGTGGACCCTTTTTGAGAGAGGGGGTTGTTGGGGGGGGTTGTGGACCCCCCTTTTTGGGGTGGTATGTGGACCTTCTTATTGGGGTTGTGGACCCCTGTGGACCCATGATCGGAATCCGGTCGACCAAAGGTCAAATTTCAAACTTGTCCATTTTCGTTCAGACTTTATCTAGGGGGTTTCGGGGTCGTAGAATTTGAAAATGGAGTCGGATTTGTGCTAGAATCAAAGCTCCGTGCTGTGTTGCGTGCTGTACATGACCGGTCGACCAAAAGGTCAAATTTCAAAACTTGTCCATTTTCGCCCGGAGAACTTTTTTCTGGGGGTTTTCGGGGTCTTAGAATCTATAAAAGGCCTCAGAATGTGGCTCCTGTGGGTGACCAGTGGTCAAGCATATTTTGTGATTACAACCGTGAACAAAGCTAACACTTCTAGAATTGCCCATACCGGCGGATGTCTTTTATTTGACAAAAACACTGTACAATAAACACACTGTACAACAAAACTGATGTAACAACAAAAACACTCCACAACAAACACACTGTACAACAAACGCCCTGCACGAACCAAATATGTACTGTACAACACTGCAAACATCTCACACAATAAACGCACTGCACAACAAACGCCCTACACGAACCAAACTATGTACTGTACAATACTGTGCAACAAAACACACTACACAATAAACTAACTGCGCAACAAAAGACTGTACAACAAGGACACTGTAGAAAAAACACACTGTACAACAAACATGCTGTACAACAAAACTACTGTGCAACAAACGCCCTACGCAAACAAAACTACTTACTGTACAATGAGAGAACTGCACAACGAAACTAATGTAACATCAAAACGCTGATAAAACCAATAATAAAGTCCACTCACTGGTTGCAGTTCAAAAATTCTCGAATTAGCTGAGCAGCTTTGTGTTCGGAGAAATGTCGTCAGTGTCGCATGGACTTAGCGCTGTGAATGGCACAGCACTGAGATCCTTCTACATCGTCCATGTGCGGAGGATATTCCATGTCAATGTCAGCGTCATAAATCTTAGTGTTCAGGTCATTCCAGAGAGAGTAGCGTGATGCATCCATTTGTACAAAGCAGTTCCCTTGGGTATTACCGCGTCCACCCGACGTTGTCGCATAAATTCACAGACTGTCCATCACCTCCCAATTCGCCGGTACAGTATCACTAGAGTTCCATTAAAGCCCATTCTGTGATCTAGCCACGTGAAAATATGCTTGTTGGCGAGGTGTCAACTGTTGAAATGGCACGGGGACTCGAACGTGATAGGTTTCTTGAGCAGTATTTCCACAAGGAAAGCGTGCCACAACCGTCATTTCGATGGGTACTTCACCCATATTGCGAATATCATCGCAAGTCATAGTAGCAAAACCAAATGTTTTCATAGCCCGCTGGACTGTAGTAGTGCAAAATTTAAACTGACTGTTTTCTAATTTGAATCCCATAGGGAAGACATATAGACATAATTGCTTTAGCCTAGTTTAAAAGTAATTGCTGTGCCATGCACATGTTTTGAGTCTAGCTATGCCAACAGGCGGAAACCTCTTGAATGAGGTTCGTTGATGTGTTCTGTGTTGGATTCCAATCATATGAATATATGACTTGCATTTTATTGATCTGTATTAGTTGCGGTTATGTCGTAGTTGTCGTTGCTGTTGTGTTCGTCTGTCCTGTTCCGGCTGCTGTTGTGTTCTTCTTTGTTATCGGTGTTGTCGTGGTTGGTTCTTGCTGGTACAGTTGCTTTCCAGCTGGAAGTGGTTTGTCTTTGCTCTGGATTCATTCTGTTGTGACGTCTGTCTTCTAAGATGTTCCGAGCACATTTCGTTGTGCTCCGAGCACATTGGTGTGTGCTCGAGCATACTTCGTTTGCTCGAGCTGTCTTCACTCTCCGAGCATATTTCGTCGGGCTCCAAGCATATTCGTGTACTTCCTGCTGATACTCCGGTTTATGTCTGCTTTTCATGACTTCGACTGTTGCATTGACTGACAAATTGCTATGAGCAAGGACTATGAGTTGGGACGTTCCATAGTCGTTCATGTTCTCTCCGGTAACACATGGTCATTAATTGCCGCATTCTTTTCAATGGCGCGTTTTAGAGCTTCTTCTGTAGAAAGTCGTTCTTCGTAGTCTGCCTGTTTGTCTACAATTTGTTCAACGATAGGGTCTTTCAGCAAATCATTGCATTGAGTAATCTTGATGTAAATAAGCTTGTTCAGCTCCGCTCTTAGGTCTAATTTCATTGCAAAGCTTCAATTTTTGCTTGATCCATCTTCTCAGCCCATCTTGTTGGTAAGTTCTGCCATCAATCTTGGAGCCCGTGCTTGAAACTTTTCTTAATTTCTCGCTACAAGCTCTTCCCAAAATTCTCAATTTCTTCATCAGTTCCTTCAGTGGTGCTAATGCTCTCCTGCGCTGAGCCTTCTGATTTGAGTCTTCTTCGTCAGTCGTTGGCGCATGAACGTTTTGTATGTGGCGCCGCATATTGAATGATCTGCTAAATGTTTCCTCACAATGGTCACAGGTGTGCATTGTGGAGTTTCCTTCTGAGGTTGTTTATTCAATCCATGCATATTATCCCCAGCATATCAATTCTTTCTATTAACGTAGATGTGTACGACAGATACCGAAGAAAGCTTGGAGCAAGCAAACAGCAGGCTCACAACAACAAGGAGCAAACTCACAATAACAAGGAGCAAAAGAAGAGCAAGCTCACAACAACAAAGAACAAGCTCACAGTACAAAAAGGAGCAAAGAAGAAGGAGCAAGCCCTATACTGTGCATAAGGAGCAATGAAGGAGCAAGGTCACAATAACAAGAGCTATTAGAATTTCCATTACAGATGTCAGTTTACCATCACTACGAACGAATATGACTGGTCGGTAATTCGAAGCAATCAGACCCGTGTATACCATAAACTGTTGTCTTCTGGTGAGTAAATCTGCGCATGCAAGTTTGTATTTGGATGAACTGGACTGTTATGGAAATCATGTGTATAGTCAAAACATCCCTAGTGACTTCAAAGAAGCATTGTCTCGCATATTTTTTTGACTGCTGCTTCTAATCCCAGGATTTGGCTCGGACATGGTGGGAAATTACTCTTTCCATGTCCTCTGTTATTGTGAGTTTGCTCCTTGTTGTTGTGAACCTGCTGTTTGCTTGCTCCAAGCTTTCTTCGGTATCTGTCGTACACATCTACGTTAATATAAAGAATTGATATGCTGGGGATAATACGCGATTGAATAAACAACCTCAAGCAGACTCACAATGCACACCTGTGACCATTGTGATGAAACATATAGCAGATCATCCAATATGCGGCGCCACATACAAAATGTTCATGCTGAACAATTGATGAAGAAGACTCAAAATCAGAAGGCTCAGCGCAGAGCATTAACCACTCAAGGAACTGATGGAAAAAGGGGTGATTTTGGGAAGAGCTTGTAGCGAGAGCTGAAAGAAAAGTTTCAAGCACGGGC
>JASAND010025812.1:0-53459 GCA_030248195.1 Trissonchulus latispiculum
TAAAATTTTAAAATTGGGGTTCAGTTGCCTACATTTTCTTGTATCTTTTGTTTGGGTGCCCGCCACCTCGGTATATCCGTTGTAAATGTCGGTGTCGGTATAGTTAATTTTTCACTATCTCTTTTCTGTCTGTTTTTCTACTAAATATGGTTACACGGTTTATTCTTCTTTTCATCTTTCAAATTCTCTTCGCTCTTTCCTCGAATACCACAATTTCTTGATGACACTATTTTTCTTTCTGTGTTTTCACTAATCTAGTATTTTGTTTGGCATTGTTTTTGCTACTTCATTCCATCTTGGCTGCTAATTCCATGTACAATTTTTTGATTTCTTGCCTTTGTTTGATACTTCTATGCATAATAATTTCTCGTGTCACTTATATATATTTACAATATTGGGTTTTTGTTCTTGTTTTGCTCTTGTTTCCTGTCGGTGCTCCCTACTCTTGTGGTACCTGGGTGTACTCGGGCGGGAATTTAAAAATTTCTTTTTACGTAGGTTTTGAAGTAGGTAAGTAAGTTTTCGCAGTAGTTTGTCAAAAATGTCTCGATTCAGTTTCGAGTAGTTTTACCGTCGGCCGGTTAGCATGTTAAAAAGTTGTGTGCGCAACCGTGGTATGGTGTATGTTCACCGCAGTTGTTTCATTTTATCTTTACGTAATTTTCACAAAAGTTTTACCTTTACTAGTACCTAAGGTACCTGTGAGTAACATTCTTTTTATCTAGTTGTCTAACTGAGTGGACCCGTCCGAGGCCGCCCGGGGCCAAAAGAGGGGGTATTATGTGAAGTTAGCACCGGCAGGAAAGATATAAATTATTCATGAGCTGCTAAGCCTAAGTGAAGATGACATTTCATTTGACAAACGTTCAATCATTTCGCTCTACTCTTGTCTAAATTCGTAGGTCCGGATAGCTAATAGTTGTAGTACTCCATATTGGGTTGGTCAGAAGTATTGTGGGTGTAAGTTCTCTAATGAGTGGCTGGGTTGCAAACAGTGGGTTCGAATTCTTGGGTTGAATTGTTTGGGTGTTTGCTCTCGTTTTTCATAGTGTCGCTCTGCCGGCTGTTGCCGGGCATTTTTGTGTTTAGTTTAGTATTTTGTCAAGTTCGTAATTTGGTGTTCGAAATTAATGTTTCATTCTAATTTTGTCATCAAGTTCTTGTCGAAATTAAATAAACCGTTGTAATTATTTTGTCGTTTCTCAGTCGGTCAGGTCCGAGCAATTCTCCAACATCACACACCACTGTTGTTACCTGTAGTTTAGTCTTATCCTAGAGAGTAAAAGTCAGACAGCAGCATTTTTACTAAGATCAGTATAGTCAAACTTCACAATTGTACATACATGTATTAAGATAAACTTTAGTTTGTTTAATGAAATTGTAATACTGAAAATTATTTCGTGTAGTTGTTAAGGTAGTTTTCTGAAAACCTAACACTGAATACAAAACATTTCACGAAATGGTCGTAGTTTAATAGTCTAGCCGTTGTGCTTTAATGCAAACCATAAATGATTGGAATTATCGAACAAGCCGGTGTCGCTAGGCTATTATTCAGGTCTGAACCAAATGTTTCAATTTACCACCCGTCTACTAGTGCCTGAAACATTTTTAGTTGATTGCGGTCACTGAAAATTTATTTCAATAGACAGTAAAAGTACACAGTCTAAATGTGGCTTGTTATCAGAAGTCCTCATATCAAAGTTTTATGTTATTTTGGTTACGGTTTTTAACTTTACATAGTTTGGTTATTTATTTTATACCTTATTTCAATGTGTCTGAATTAATAAGCCAGAAGATTGCTATTGACAGCGAAAATTTAAATTGTAATCCTACTTATTGGTTTATCAAAATTCTTAAACTTTTCTGTTCAGTATTTTTGTTCAATCCAGCGCTTAATAAACGTTTCTCCACATGTAAGCTTGGCTTTGCGAAATATCGAGGAATATGAATTAAATTTTTTAAGTGATCAAATTGCTCTCATATATGATGATAATTTATTATTTTAAAATAATCGATTTATTGAGCAGTTTCTATATATAGATTACACTCGATTTATAAATTTTGAATAAGAAATTACTCATACAAAATTTAACAAACCTTAATATAATCTTAAAAATTTTGACTTCAGCCTTAGTTCAGATTGCTATCTAATTTCTGACGTTATTTTCAAGATGCATTTTCCAAAGTTAACTTCCGTTTTTTGTAATGACGTGGGATATCATTGATAGGTATGTTTGAATTTGTGCCACTTTTTTAGTTGGCCTTTATGCAAATTGGCCTTGATCATAACTGTTTTAGCTTGCAATGGGACTACGACTTGGGCTTTATGGAAACCGAAGGTTAAAAGCCAAATTAATAGTGTTCGTTTTCATATCTTCATTGGGCTTTCTATTATGCTGGCACAGTGGAACTAGCACCATATTTATCAGGACAGATACGGAGAAGAAACCAAAAGGCATGTTGAAATCTATACGGGTAATGCGTGGCTTAGCTTACCCAAACAGTGAAGGAAAATTACTCCAATTCTTACTTAGTTTTGACAAAAATCTGAACTTTGCTAATCCGCCAATTTAATATACCAAACTCTTATTAGTTATGCCACATGAAAGTGAGCTATGCGTGAGTCCTACCAGGAAAAAGTGTTGTCAATACCCTAGCCCGGGTTAAAAGAATTACCATGGTAAATTTAACTAGCATTAACACAAGAAATCTAAACCAATCGACACTAGCGTTAGGTATTGAAAACGTTCGCCCCAGAAGTTACTAACCTAATTTGTTTGTTTGTTTGTTTGTTTGTTTGTTTTGTTTGTTTGTTTGCTTGCTTGCTTGTTTGCTTGTTTGAACTGAAACTGCTGGATTTCAGTTTTTTATTCCAATTTTTGAAAACCTTTTAGATTACGTCTTGTCATCGAAAGAGAATTTGTCTGAGAGCAGTCCAGCCTGTAAAATTCCTTCCTTGGATCCCTGGGATCCCATCATAAGAAGGTACATCCGACATCCCAGTGGCATCGTTTGTAATCAAGTACAGCCCTACCTCACCTATGTTGATCCGGAAGGCTGGATGCAACTTAATTCCAGCGAAGCTTTCAGGCTGAATATGCCCCGACTGCAGTGCTATTACTGGTACTTTGACGCTGGTTATGCAGTATCAAATAAGACGATTCGGTCAGGTCGCAAACATCTGCTAACTTTGAAAGGAGTAAAGTTGAGACAGGCCAACGTGTTTGTGAAGTGCCTCAGCGAAGGATCTACGATATATGAAAATATTCACACATTTCCTGTTGCTGAGTAAGATTTTTGTTTTACAGTATGGAGGTTTAGCTTAGTATATCTGATAAGGCAAGCTTTAACCTTTAATGAGTGCGAATCCGTTTAATGGCTCTATTTAATGCCTACGGTAAACTGATGTCACGCATGGGTTAGATTTTCACAGACTGTCACGCTTATACATAAAGGAATGAGGTAAACGCGGGCTAGCAGGCGGATCCACGAAGGATACAAGCATTAATCATAGAGAAATAATCAAATACGCCTGCCTGCAGTCAGTAAGGCATAGCCTTAGTCAGAAACCTTCACGATTAGAATGCTATTTAATGATAAGCCTAAAGTTTTGTTTTAGAAACAAGTCCTTCTCAACACATTCCGATTCTCAGCTATCGGTGCTAATAATGGTGCTAGAAAGTACTTCAATGTCAATGTTTCGAAGAAATCTACCTCTCACGTTTCACTACTTGACGCACAGTCTGGGCGTAATTCCGTTTGTTGGATTCAACAAAATAGCCGATAACTCCTTTCCTAATTTGATTCCGCTCTTATCGGGTAAGAGAGCCTATAACCAGCAGCCGGACATGCCAGATGAACTGGGTGGGGACTGGGAAATCATAGACTGGAGTGATCAACCGTTGATTTGGAAGCGGTTTTCGCAAAAAGGGTATGTAGCTGCGGACTAAGCGGGGTTATATGGTGACAGACAATGCCATGTTACTTCGGCTATATAAAAAATGTAAAAACGCTTGTGTCAGGTCCGGGTTTTGGAATACTGGCATGTTTGCGAGCCCGGGCTTAAAAACAGTTCTCCCGACTCCCAAACTATGTAACTGTGATAAAGGAACACTGTTCCTCTGATCTTGAAGTTCCGTGATTAAACACAAAATTGATCAATGTAAGGAACTCAAATACACATGAAGCAAAGCTAGCTGTTAATTACTTGAACTTTGTTGGAAAGCAGGTTCATTACTGATAGAAATGTCCATTGCAGCAGAATCTACGCTTGCTATATTGTGACAGGTTGAAATCAGGACTGAAAGATGTGAAGTAAAGTTTCCAGAGCGGGGATCAAACCACAGAGCTTTGGATCATGAGTAGAACGCTCTACTGCTTGCGCGACACCGCAGACGTTGAGAATAAGTTATAACGCTAATTTCAACCGTTCAGAGTTCACTTGAAACGCTTATATCAGGAGTACATAATATAAGAGTTTGACACTAGGTACACTCTCTGTTATCAGAGCAAAACCTATGCTCTGCTCGCTAACGGCCCGCCCCCCCCCGCAAATTAGACCCTTCACTTCAAAGAATTTCGTGCGCTATGTTTTTCTCCTACAGCTCGAAGCAGGCACAAAATTCGCGCACGCAGTGCTTGTGTTTTCGAGCTTAAGCACATAAACATAGAGCGAGTGAGAAGTGAGCGAAACATACCCCCCGTTTCGGCTAGGTACTGATTTGCGGGGAGGGTCACTAGGGTCTGATTGGGGAGGGTAGGCCGTTAGCGAGCACAGCATAGGTTTTGCTCTGATAACATAGAGTGTGTCTAGTGGCACACTCTTATATTGTGTACTCTTGCTGATATTTAACAATATAGCTATTTATTTACCTCATGTTTCAGATATCGGACGGTATACATTGAAGACACGGCACGACTTGGTCTCTTTCACTACTTGCTACATGGATTTTCTTCCAAACCCACAGATTATTATCCCCATACATACTATGTCGCGAGGGAAATTCTGTTGAATAGCAGCACGCTGCTCAATCAGAGTTCAAAATACTGCTTTGGAAATGAACCCAAACTCGTACAGCAGCTTGAACTATTGAAGTCAACTTTAAATAAACAAGAAATACTGCAGTTCATATTTTGGTACCATGTGGAACTGAGTCATTCATTTCCTGATGAAATTGAACGAGCCGACGAGCTTTATGTCAAATTCTTCGAATCGATCGAGAAAGGTAAGGATTTAGCTGTTCCAGCATCCGCTACTCTCTAATGTTTTCCTGTTTCGCAGAAAGGATAATTTGTATTATTCTTGTCTACTTATGCTTGAAAAGTCCAAAACACAAGCTCAGGTAACAAAACAAGTGTTTAAATTAACGATTGAACGTGAACCTACGATAAATATTCCAAACTTACGCTCTGAATTGGACGGTTCAATGTTTAAAAGTTCTAATACAAATTGTGTTAAACTTTCAAAAATTCTCAACATCTGGTCTAGAACAGTCTGATTTACCCTGTGTTACTATCGAACTTCTACGCATGTAGCTGTTTCTTACTTTTTCGTTCCACTGTGTGAAAACAAATTTTGTGAAATGGAACCAATTGACTTAGGCCCCGGATGTCGACTCGGAAAGTCTGAAGTGTAAATCTCAAAGTAATCCCTGTCGACGCTGTAAACTGTAGTCTACATGCTCCACCGGTCATATTTGCCGCTATACTGTTGTGTCAGATTGTTTGATGAGGTAGCGCACGTTATAGAACCTAGCTGCTGCTGTCTTGTTGTTGTTTAAAATCCTGGAAGTACTAAATCAAACAGTAATTGATTTTGTGATTGCAGCTGGTATATTGAATCACACAGTTTTATTGTTGCTTGGCGATCATGGTCATCGATACAGCCTCATACGTCGGACTAGTGTCGGCTTGTATGAAGAAAGGCTTCCTGCATTAATGATAAAATTTCCTAATTGGTTTTATGCTCAAAATCCTGCTATTTATAATGCGTTACAGAGCAACCAAGACAAACTGTGCAGTCATTTTGATATCCATGAAACTCTAATGGATTTAGCAAATAAGAATTTCAAAGGGAAGCAGAGACCGTTTAACGACAGGGGTCACAGTTTACTATATCCTTTGTCAAATCAGAGAACCTGTCTCACTGCGGGAGTTCCGGATCAATTTTGTGCCTGCAATGAGCTTCGACCAGTTGAAATTTACTCAAATAGCCCTATTGCCAAGCAAGGTAACTATTGCTAATGCAAACTGACAAGACAAGCATTCCGAGGAGTACACTTACGTCATTTAATCTACTAAGATATCGATACCAATGAGCCAACATGACCAGTAACTTATCAACTAAGTTGTGAAATATTGGAGAAAGTACAGTTTTAGTAGCAGTTATATCGAATTCGCAGACGACCTACCCACACGACAAGTCACATCCCAACTGGCTACTGATCCGCCATTCCTGAACTAGTTCACATATATAAATCATACTAAGCCACGAAAATAGCCAATCACAATTTTATCTTGATTGTTCATGAAATGTAACATTTTGGTTTAGAGGCAACCACCGTATACTTAGGAATAACACACCAATATTTCCTATATTCTACAATAGTTTGAGGAAAAGTGTTTACTCCCCTTTTGATTTTAGGAGCACTGCTTGCGGTAGCAGCCGTGAATGGGAAGCTTAGCGGCCATACTCATTTGTGCGTACCTTACAAATTTAAACGAATGGTTTATGCAGAAGTTGTCGGTTTTAACCGTTCCGTTGCAGTGGAACAGCGACTTCGCGTGGTAGTGGAAACTACACCCATGGCTATGTTTGAAGTCTACATGAAGTATGAACCAGACACTGAAAGCTTGGACGCATTTGGTGACATAGGAAGGGCCGATCGTTATGGCGAAACCTCATCGTGCATGGCAGATTCAGAGTTGAGGAAACTTTGCCACTGTTATTATTCTGGCATGGCAGTTGAACCGATAACCAGAAAATAGCTAAAGTGATACCTAGAATTGAACACTTAGAAAACTGGTGCTAACGTAGTTTCTTCAAAACAAAATATATGGGGTACCACCTTTGTAATTGCTGTAAATCATGTCATTGTTGCTATAAATGTCTTTAAGGAGGGACGCGTTTCAGGAAATTTCCCTGAGTCAGCACAGTAACTTATTAGGGGCAGTAGGGTGTTCCAGAAGATTTCTCCTAAATCTATACCCAGGTTATCCCAAATTTGGGAGGAGAAATGTTAGAAACCCTGGTACTCTCTCCTAATTAAAGAATGAAAGAAAAGTTGTTCACCACCAAGCGCCAGAAATAATCCGGCACCTTTTGGGTTTCGAACCCACGGTCTCCTGTTCAAACTTTTTCACAAGTCAAAGGCAGGCCAGCATAAATTTACGAGAGAAATCCTTTGAAAAGGGTTTAAGAGGTTTCCTAAACTTTATCCTGGATAGCTCCTAGACATCCACCTCAGTACCTTCCTGGACATCGTTTAGGGAATCCTTTTAAACACTGCAACCCTGAAATCTAATACATTACTTTCTTTAAATTTGTTGACAAATTTATAAGAAATCAAGCAAACCATACACAAAATTTGTTTAACAGTTTTGTGTCATCCATCCTGTGGTTGTGGTTCGATTTAAACTGTGTTTGCTTCCCTGTGGTTCCAGGGGATATCATTTATTGAGTTACATTCAAATTCATCAATGAAATATTGGAAACTAATAAGGAAAGATTCTTTGAAATAAGACTCTTCAATTGTGCCTCAGCAGAATATTTTTGACCTGCAGATGTTAGCATTATTCGCTACACACCAATTAACTGGTGTAGCGTAACTGGCAACGGCACGTTCCTGAGTGGTTATAGAAGGGTATTTTATTTTGCTGCCTAGCAATTGAGCATTCAATGGAAATTTGGATAGTTGTCTATACGGTGGATAAAAATCGTAAAACAATTAACAAGGACAAAAACACTATCCGTAAGTTCTACGGATAGATTGTTATTTGGCTCATGCCCAGAGAAGCCCTAACTGACTTGCGACTGAAACTCCTTCTACAGCTGAATACTGACTAAAGACAGCAGAAATCTGCAAAGCCCGCTCGGTAGGAGTAAATTTGGTTGGTAACGCAATTGCAATTTTATGGTTGCTTTTGCCTAAAGACGACATGGTATGTAAAACAGGAAGGGATGTTTCTCACTAGAGCAACCAATTGACTATAGCAAATGTTTTGACTGAGTAAATGACAATTTAGACACGCAAAGCAAATATTCAGTAAATGTCATATTTCAAGCATGAGGAGAGCGTAGAGTAGGGTTGAGCATATTATTTTTTCAAAATGTATACCGAGAATGCTACTGTTAAAATAGGAGCGTTCAGAAATTTTACAGCAATGCCGTTTGTTAATTGCACCGGGCCACTGGATGAAAACAAGGAACAATCTTGTAGGTTTGTTGTGATGTGTCTGCCATGGAAAGCTTAGACTTACAAGTAATTGCGCAGTTTTATGGTTTATGCCAACAAGTTTGGTCAAAGCTACTCCTGCTTTGGTCAGACATCTATACAATTTCATTCGTTGAATCTACAACATATCTTTACTATTCCTTGAGAATTCAGATTTAATTTGCATTCAAATCTTATCAATTAAATTTCTAATGAATGCGTGGAGTTGTTTTAATTAATTGTATGCTATTCAAGGTACCGGTCTGGGGTGGGACATCCTATCCGTGCTGGTCGACAATTTTAAATGGGATTATACGTTTCAATTTTATGATTACGACGCTGCCAATACATCTGATTTAATTTTGGAGGAAATTTCAAAGGGTAGGAAATACTTCAATGTAAGTTCACTAATGAATACAAGTAATCTACAATGCTAGCATCGAGTTTAAATCCTTAACTTATATCACACCTGCAACAGTAAGGATTATTTGTGGATAAACGTAATGTTCCCGAAAAATTACAGCCTATAAAAAGAGCTGTCCCCTCACGCACACAGCAGTCGTAGCATTCGCTCAATTGATTAAACTGTATGATGCTTTTGCTTTTTTGTGCACGGACGGTTTTGGTCAGAAATTGTAAATTGAACTGTTAAGGTGCTGGTATCCCTTTGTGCAGTGCTTTTGTGGGTATATTTTGAAACGCTATAACTTTCGCAATTTTGCGAGTTGGAAAGAGCTTTATACATCATTTTAAAGCTTATAATATGTAGATTCTCATAAAAGTACGAAACTAGCAAAATTGGCAAAAAATAGCAAAAATTGACTGACATACTAACATCTTACAGGCAGAATACAGGCCAAAAATTTTTGAACATCGATTTCTCAAAACTGTGGAATCGGCCGAAACTTTTTCATGTGCTGTTCTCTAAAGGACATGTTTGCCGAGGGACATTTTTTTGGATTTGGCTCAGCAGGTCTTAACGGTCAAGAAAATCCACTAAATGTGCGGTGACACGAAATTTCGCAACTTTGCATTGCGTTTTTTCGAAACTGGAGATGTTTTAGCTCAAACCAAGAAAAGTGTCCCTCCGCAATAGTGCGAATTCTCATCCTGCCAAAAATCACGCCAATCGATTGGGTAGTTTTTGAGAAATCGATGTTCAAAACAAAATAATCGCAGTTTTGCCAAAATCGTTTTTCTGCCAAATCTCTAGCTTAGAGCAACAAACTCTGGCTAATAGGCATTGATAAAATGTGCAATGAGACTGTGTATCGATCGAGTATAAGTAAACCGAAATTGTCCATATGATTTGGCAGTAATTTTGAAAAAACTGATTTTCTCGAAAACGGCCATTTTTGGACCCCAAAAATCGTTTTTTGCTTATACTGACTTAACCACTAGAGATAGCTCAAAAGTTGTAAAAGCAAAAATGTTCATTTCTGTGCCCTCTATCCAGCCATACCAACCAATCCGGTGTCTCGACTATGTACTGAGAGAATAATGGCAAAAATCAAAAATCTCTTATCTTTGCACCTAAAAATGCGGGACTGGTCCCAGAATGTTAAAGAGCACCGAAATAGTATATTTGGAAAGTTTCATCCACTTTCACAAAGAAATAAAGCCTATAGGGTCAAATTTACACAAAGCGATACCAGCACCTTAAACGTTTTACACAAACAGATGACTTATGACGCTTAGGGCCTATTTCTTTAAAGATTAAACGGATTAGATTAAATTTAATCAGCAGTAAAGAAATAGCACCTCGGATTGAACGGATTAAATTTAATCCTATTTCTTTAATTCACCTAGGATTAAAATTTTAATCTAATCTTGTTTCTTTATTTTTACTTCGGATTAAAAAATCAACGAGTTAATTTTAATCCGACCTGCTTAGTTTCTTTAAAGATTAATTATAATCCGTTTAATCCGTCGCCAGCATTTTCAACTAGTTTTTAATCCACGTGCAGTTACGCGGATTAAACGGATTAAAAGTTGGCGGATTAAAATTTTTAATCGCTGTTTCTTTAATGGCGGATTAAATGGATTAAATCAACTCTTTTAATCCGCGGATTAAAAATGGTCGGATTAAACGAGTTAATTTTAATCCGTTTAATCCAGCATTAAAGAAATTACAATTAAAATTTTAATCCGGCTGATTTTTAATCCGTTTAATTCGACCATTTTAATCTTTAAAGAAATAGGGCCTTAGAGAAATAACAATTTTCAAGTCAAAAATTAGCGGCACAATGTCGTGCACGTATTAATCTTTTGTGTGTATTTTTGTATAACTGGATAATTTTTTGTATATAAAGTGTAGGTATTTTTGTATTTTCGATTCAGTTTATCCTCGGTCATTCGGTGGGCTCTTGCCTTTTTAAGCAAACGTCACGCTAGTATTCTCAAGATCTCAAGAACTCAGTCCACAGATTAAAATTAAATGTAGTCGATGTAGGAATCGTGTTGTCCGAACTTTGATTAATTTCAAATGAAACGGCTACTCTGTCCATGGTTCAAACAAATTTCGAAATTAGTAAATTAGAAATTTTGAATTGAATTAAATTGAATTAAATTGAATTTGAAATTAGTAAAAGTAAATTTCAAAGAAATCATTGAAATTATTGACTGATTCAACATATCGCTACAACGGAGCATTCAATATATACTTAACTGTTCGTGCAAGGAAATTAGCATTTTTTGCAAAACCAAAAATTAATATAATCATCCGACTTTGTCCACACTCGTATGTGCTTTGAACTATGCACTAGGAGGAATTGGATTAATGTTCAATTCAACTCATGGAAAAACTGAAATTCTATTTTTCGGGATATATACCTGAATTTCTTTTCTTATTTTAGGTGAAATAGACACCTGGATTCATCCTGTTCCGCTTTCTGGAAAAGAATCGCTGTGGAATGTTACTCACTCCACAGTTCTTTTCTACGACTCCATTGTCTTTGCTGTTAAAAATCCTAGCATGGACTTAAACAGGCGCTTCAAACTGCTGGCGCCATTTGATCCATCGATTTGGTCCTATATTGCAATCGTGATGCTGCTGCTTTTCCTGATAAGGTCAACTTTATCATTCCTTCTTAGCCACCAGTTTGTGATGCCGAAATTATCCCGCGCCGGAAAGTGGTGGAAAGGTCATTTGGTTAGACCTGTACAAAGACAACCGCCAAATAGATTCAAAGGAACATTAACAAGCAGTAAGGTGAGACTTGTGCCCTCGATTGGCCAAGGTAATCGGATATGATCTATGATGATGTGTATGCGAAGAGCGTAACCGAATGCTGAAATATGGTGTTAGTGTTATGGTTTCGTTACGTTATTTTATGTTACATTTCACTTCCCCAGACCTGGATACCAGCTGCCAGAGTCTCGAGTTTTTCGTTTTTTGGGCACACGCCGGAAAAATCAGTTTTGCCGGCTTCATTCGGCAGCAGGTCCAACCCCCCCCCAATTTTGCCTCCTGCACATGTCTGGTGTTATCATGTTGATTTGTGGTGACGTCATGTTTAGCCCACACGATTCGATAAGCTAAGCTGTAGCCTAATTGCACCCTACTGCTCCGAAAATTAGATAATGACAACCTATACCATAGTGGAATTCTTTATTAAAATATAGAACTGCAGCCCGCAGACTACGACATCCAACCTCTTACATCACATGCAGCTAATATTTCAGATAGTTTTCTTGACCGGTGCCATCTTTTTGATCACATTTCAAGGACTCTACAGGTGCTTGCTTCTGTATACTATTACAAAAGAAAAAGTATATAAGTGGGGCTTCGATTCGCTTGACGATATTTCTGAAATCATGGCGGAAGGTAATGCTGAGCTGGCTCTGACTCAGAAAGACGCTGCCGTTGTTGATGCCCTGGAAGCTAGCCAATCCTTTCAGAAACTAAATCTTTCGGTATAATGCAACGTTATCTCTTCTTAATTACTGTTTATGTTGATGCCCTGGAAGCTAGCCAATCTTTTCAGAAACTAAATAATAAGAGTATGACAGCTGGCAGGATCTCTGTTATCAGCTCTAGGTACATGCTACGTTCGCTAACGGCTGACCCCCCCACAAATGTGTATGCTCACTTCAAAGAAATTAGAACGCTATCTTTGCGTGTTAAAGCTCGCAATAGACGCACATTGAAACAACTGAATAGCTTACTGTTACTGTTACTTATTACTGTTTAAACTAACACAATAGAATCTAAAGGGCTGCCATTGTAATAGCAGTGATAATTTCACGCTGCTTTTTTGATTTGTACTACTCAACTATCAGTTTGAATCCTAAGCTCATTTGCATAACTCCTTTAATAAAGTCCTTCACGGCAAAATGTTTTGACTAGTAAGGGCTGTACCAAGGACCTTGACTGAAAGACAGAGACCGAGTTTTCAAGACACTCAGTTATCAAAGTTCCTATTTTGTCTTACAGGAAAATCCAATTTTAGTCGAACCAAATCTGGACAGATTGATTGAAATGGCAGTGAACAACAGTAAACTGGTAATTTTGGTGTCCAAGTTAACCTTAGACTATCATCTTCAGTTTGGAACCGACAATCCATGTCGATTAATTTATCAGGATGCCAGCCAGGTTAAAGCAATTTATCACGCCTTCGTCATGGGATCAAATTCCAATATTTCCCGGCCAATGGGTGATGCACTGAAGTATGTATGAAGAACTCTGTATGACACTTTAATTCAGCAAACAGCCTTTTAACTTGCAATAGATCTGTAACTAACGATTCCCAGTATAAATCGTCAGCTTGGAACCTTCAGATTTTAAACTGACAGCTTCAGAAGTTTACCTACTGGACTAATACCTCAGCTGACTAGTGATGTCTTGAATTTAACGTTTTACTTTAAATATTTTAATGTGTTAAAAATTTTAATGAACATTTTAATGATTTTAATTTGAATAATTTAAAATGTGTTTAAGTTTTCTTACTTTTACAGTCGACTGAGTGACATTTTAATTCATCTTTTGCGACGGTATCGATCTGGAGTATTTTGTGGAAAACCGATTGTCGTTAAAGATTTCCCTCCGCTTCACATCTATCACTTCAATGATGTGTGGCTTTTCTACGGTGCTACAATGGGCATTGGTGTGGCAATATTTGTTGGAGAAGTTTTAGTTGGATGCATTCGGAGGCACAATCATGAGTCATACAATGTAGAAGCAAAGCATTGCGAACTGCAGTTTTCTCACCAATCCAAGCCAGCAGCCAAATATCGCCACAGAGCAAGCACCTTGGCAAAGCAGAAATTGAAACCCAAATTTGTTGCTCCTGCTTAACGCTTGAAGATTTGTCGTTCAATCTTTGAGAATTTGTACAGTCAAAGACCCCGTTTGCTATTTAAGTCCTCCTGTTTTAACGAAGACTATAATCTTAAACCGCAAATAACTGTTTACTGTCTATTCAGAGTAAATTTAGCGACTTGTCAGTACCTTTTGTTTCAACTAATGTCCTCATCAAGGGAAGCAAGCACCGAAAAATTTATAAGAACAAACTGACACCATTGGTCATCTCGAATTTGCGAAAGTTTGACTTGCTGTGAACCATTTTTTCATTTACCTAATATTTCCTATGCTCTTCACTGTATGACAGTCCGTGATTTTGCGAAATCACAAATGTAATTCATAACGGCAGTTGTAACCAAATTGTCACTTTAATAAGTAGGTAAATCGTATCTTAAAACTACAAGCAGAGACCTGGTGATGCAAGATATATAGCCTTGGCAAGGGATAATCATTGAAGAATCACCGAGTATCCAAATCTTTGCGTTTTGCGTTAGCCGTTGTCAGTAGTAGCAAGAGTTCATAATTGTATCATATATTAGAAGAAGAGTGAGCCACTAGAGGGCTCCTCTTCTTGGCATTGCGTAACGGTGCTCCGACCACAATACGCGAATGTTCCCCCGTTTGGTGGGGGGGGGGTAGGCAGAAAAGGGTCCCCGTTTGGTGGGGGGGGGGGTGGTCGTCAAGACAGGCAAAGATTGGCTGAATGCGATTGGCTGTTAGCGACCCCCCCCCCCCCAAATGGGGACCCCTTTTGCCTACCCCTCCACCAAACGGGGACCTCCTTTTTGCTACCCCCCTACCAAACGGGGACCCATTTTCGGATAGAACAAAAACTACCGTAATCATCTGCTCTACCCCTCCCCACCAAACGGGGACCTCTTTTCTGCTACCCCCCCCCCACCAAACGGGGAAACATTCGCGTATTGTGGGCGAAGCACCGTTACGCAATGCAGTGAAGAGAAGTCCTCTAGTGGCGTACTCTGCTTCTAATATATAGTGCAATTATGCAATCTTGGTAGTACCTTTAATAGTAAGTAGCATATAACGTTAAAACATAGTTCCAACTACTACTACTAGTGTGTTCCACATTGAAAGTTTAACTGCTACACAAGCTGATGTCAGCTAATGTATGCTATAATAACTGAGAATTTCCGGCATTAACATTTTATGAAGGGTGCTTGAAAGAGTAGCTTCGAACAGAAGCATACAGTAATACATTAAAGTTGTGTTTTCTGAAATGTCTGTCTTTTCCTAGTCAGTTTGAACGAGCCAATTTAACATTGTCATGGAATCAATTATTCTATGATTACCTTTCAATAGTTCTGCAGGAATGGAACGCCATAACGTTCACAGCTCTTTCAAACTACATTCCTCAAATATAGAAGTGAGAAATCGTAAGGCAGTACGCAACAGAATAGGGTCTTTATGCCTGCCTAACATTTTTGTCGTTTTACCCACGATGGGATACCTACACTTTAAATTATTTTAGAAATGTATAATTGCAGAATGTTTCTTACAAACATACCCTGAATGCGGAGGTTTGTGAAGCTTGAAAACATTTAATCAGACACTGTTTGCAATGCCAGAATATTCAGTCCCTTTCAGATACAAACGATTTCTACTGAGACTACTTGCGGCGTCTACAATTGTGTCTGTGCTTTTGTTTTTGAATCTCTATGTTCAAATATCGTACTTACATGGGCAAGGAAACGCTAGACTAATTTTGGCCAACATCCATGTGCTGTCAGGCTTTTCATTTGCTATAACGTTTCCAGGTAATCATGACTGCATTTTAATAACTGCATACGACTTTGGAATAGCCGGTCAGAATTTCTCGAGTCAGAGGTGCTGTGATATGTATTAGTTTCTTCCGTTCTTTCATTTCGTAGAAAATTTACAACGGTGATGACTAAAATTATTTGATTCGCGTATGTACCTTGATGTTAAACGTTAATGGTGCGAAAGAATGCTTTCCTTGAATCAAAAACTGTTGTGTAATATAGTGAAATGAGCGGTTAAAGAAATGTAAACTTTATAAACTTTCATTCGCGCAGTCGCACTAGCTCAATGTTAATTTTAGAGCCGAAGTTTGGGCAGAACAACTTTGGAGACAACACGAGTTAATACAAGGTTTTCTTTAACAGCAAAGTAGGCACACAACAATTGGTAACTTATCTAGATTTGACAGCTTATTTTAGGCATTTCCCCACTTGCAAAACAAACGGAGAATCCTTACCAGGAGTATTCAACGTTACTGCCAAGGGAGAAACCCATTTGCAAGATTCCGAAATTAAATCCTTGGGATCCAAGAATCCTGGACAAAATTAAACATCCGAAGGACTTTGAGTGCACACAAATTCAACCCTACATGACGTTCGTAAATTCGACCGGCTACTTGCAGCTGAACATTACTGAATTCAACAACTTCTACCGTCTAGGCATTGTTCCAATGTGCTACTACCAATACTTTGACAAAAATGGAACGTCAGAAACAGAATTTCTTGAATATGACTTTGCACGGCTTGGAACTATTCCTGTGAAAATGACTATGGATTTTGTCTATGTTTTTTGCTATACAAGTGTGAGCACGAACATAGTTTACGCCAATACCCATTCTTATCCCATTCCAAAGTAAGCTTTTCAATAATTTAGCTTGTGCTTTTCAGTATTTTCAGATGTTCCACATACAAACTAGGTAGGTACCGATGCAGTTGACTTAGTGCCCAGGAATGCTTTAGGTTGAACCAATAGCAGGCAGCCCCGTGCAATTAGTTAAATGTCTTGGTTATGTTTAGTTAAGGCTATGGCTAAGTCTTCTGCTTTTGTCTGCGTCGTCAGTAAAAATGAAACTACTTGCTTAAATTCTCCCCAAGACAAGTCCTTATTCCCTTAACGTGGTCCCTTTATTCGTGGTTTAGTGGTGTTTTACTTAAAATTGGAACTCGTTTGCATAATGTACGAAATACTAGTATCGTACGGTTGTTCAGACACATCGACTTGCTTAAACATGAGCAGCATCAAACCACATAAATTCTCTTTAGTTGTTCAATGTTCAACCTATTGTCTCCTCAGCATCAGGGAAAGTAGGAAACGCAATCAGAAGGCCGGTCTCGCATATTCCTTCCCTCTCTGTTTAAATAGAAGATTGCTATTGTTATAATCCTGGCGAAAGTCTGCTTAGGTCAACCAATCAGCGATAGCAGGATGGAATCAATTATGAGTGATAATATCTCAATGAAGTTAAACTAAACAAACAGCCTAGCTTGCGTCGATACTTCCATGCGCTGATTTAGTTTTTATTTGTGTCTTCAGGTTGACCAAGTTTGAAGAGCCAAGTTCAAATCGCCTGTCAGTTTTGATGATGGTTTTCGAAAGCACTTCTTTGTCAATGTTCCAGCGTAATCTACCGTTAACCTATAGATATCTAACAAAGATCATGAAAACCAATGTAATGAGCGGGTACAATAAAGTTGCCGACAACTCTTTTTTGAACATTGCTCCGCTGTTGACAGGCAAACGGGCCATGAATCAACAGAAAGATATGCCCGATGAATTTGGTATAGATTCAGAAAACATAAGCTGGGACGAGGAACCCTTAGTCTGGAAATACTTTTCTGAAAAAGGGTAACTTGCATTTGGTAGATAATACTTGGAAATGCATTCCAGTTTTCTGCTTTAAAGTTGATTACTATCTGGCGTATACATGAAGTTAACTGTGTTGGCAATTTGATTGAACGAAACGAACAATTATGAAAGATATGTGTTGGCGAAAGATTTCACCACCATACGTTCGAACCCACTACTTTCGGTTTAATGCATGAATCCTTTAGCGACTGAACCAACCAGGTACTATAGAAAACCATTTCTATTTGAAGAAGATCTAAACCTCACATTCTGTCTGTTTTTGTAAATGTACTGTTTAGCTATCGTACTTCATTTATCGAAGACAGTGCTCTGCATGGGACATTTCACTACCTAATGCAGGGATTTCGCCAAAAACCTGTTGATTACTACTATCATCCTTATTATCTGAAACGGGAACAGATACAGTATTATTCTCCATTGATAGCAAATAGTTCTGATTACTGTTTTGGTAACTATCCGAAGTTTCTGGAACAATTAGATGTTTTGGAACTTCTGCTAAGGGACAAGAACATTCTGCAGTTCAACTTTTGGTTTCATGTCGATTTGAGTCATGATTATCCGGACAACATTGAGCGAGCTGATCGACACTTCGTAAAATTTTTCCGGAAAATGAATAAAGGTAAGCTGTTAGGTAAATAGCTTGAGATAAAAGGATACTGAAGCTATTCATAGAAGAGAATTTAGGTGAAGCGACAAGACAAGAGCCCACGACGTGTCAAGCTAGTGGACACAAGGTTTCCAGATTTATACTTCAGTACTTGCAACTGACAATGCAATGCGGCCGATAAACTAACTTCCAGTTGAAGCAAATTGTTGAATTAAACGAACACCCACATACTAGGTTTGGCGTAACTTTTCCTCATTACAACTTATTGTATTTATTATTATTATTGTATTATTATTATAACTTATTATCACAGCATAGATTTATGGATTCACTCCTGATTTTCTTTGTTCTTCTGCTTTAGAAGGAGCTTTTGACAACATGGCTCTATTCATTATGGGAGATCATGGTCATCGGTACAGTGAAATTCGACGCACCCCCGTTGGTCTGTACGAAGAGCGCCTGCCGGCTTTGCTGATCCGATTTCCGAAAAAATTTTATCACCACTATCCTCATATTCAGCAAAGTTTGCTGCACAATGCTGACAAACTTTGCTCTAATTTTGACGTTCACGAAACGCTGAAGGATATTTTATCTGCCAATTACAATGGTCGTCAGCGATCGTACTCGCAGCGTGCTCACAGTCTACTGTACGACCTGTCGCCACAGCGCAGCTGTACAGAAGCCGGTATCCCCGATCAGTACTGCGCCTGTTTCGATATGGAACCGGTGGAGATCTATTCCAATAGCTCAACTGCTCAAGAAGGTAACCAATGCTGCGGAGAGTATGCTAAAGTGAATGAGAAAATAGAATGAGAAAATGACACTTTGTAAGTGAGGGGAAAACATGTTCATGATTGTATGACAGCCGAATTTTGCAGGATGCTTTACCTTACATTTGAATAGAAGTTTCTTGAGAGCTGTTTCCGACCAGTAGTATACTGCGCGTGGTATCATCTCTTAACTTAAGAAAATGTTTAACCCATCCTTTTTATTTGATAAATGCCACATATCTTAGGTTGAAACGCAAACTTTTTGTTTTTTATTTGTTATTGTTATTTTGAATTATTCATTATTTTTTGAATCGGACATACATGTCCGATGTACTAAACTAACATACAATTTTAGTGCCCCTAGCCGACAAATCTGGACGAAAATCTGCTGCCTATGTTCACACTATACACGCGCTCACACTCACTCCCTTAATCTATGATGACTTTGTCTATTGTTATTTTAGGTGCCGAATTTGCCCTGGCAGCTCTGAACGGGTTGCTGGAGTATCATCGAGATATCTGCGTGGAGTTCAGTATTTTTGAGGTCATCTATGCGGAAACCATCCGTTTCGCTGCTCCGCAGACGTCGCCAGAGGGTTTTCCGCCAGCCCCAGTGGAACGAGTTCGAGTTTGGATTCGCACCAGTCCGGATGCTGTCTTTGAGAGTTTGCTCAATCGAAACGAAACCACTGGTGCCATGGAACTCTACGGTGACATAAATCGAATGGACAAATACGGGGCCAGCTCTGACTGTATCAGGGATCAGCGGTTGCGTAAATTCTGTTACTGTAGAGACTATCTTGCGGCAGTGATAAAGGACAGTAGTCAGTAAAGTATGGTTTGTAGACGTTTGTAGGTGAAGATGGGCGAAACGTCGCGACTCAAAATTTGACAGCTCCCGTGGCAAGAGAACTAAATATAATTTGTCATTACTTTTGGTGGTGAAAGCGTATTGGATGCTAGATGAAGCTCTTTATTCCGATTTAATTTTACCTCTGGCAATTTGGTGTACATAGTTTTAATTTTGGACCCGTTCACAATAGGATAAACAAAATACAATAGGTAACAATTGCAGGTTACAAATTCAATTATTTACTCACAATTTCATTAAGCAGCTTTTTGTTTCGGTTTTGTCTGGTCAGTACTTCATAGAGCTCTTCGATGTTGCCGCGTTTGTAGCTAAGGGACCAGTTCACACATCGGCCGGAAACACAGACCCCCGAAATCCAACCGTTATAGCAATCAATGTGAGTGTTACAAGGCTTTGCCTGTGACAGCCCTGAGAGTAATGTAATTGTTAAACCAATTAAACCCACGACCGTGAGATTGAGCATAGCTCCTGAAATAGCAATACAGTTCATTACAGAAAATGTGTGTCTGTGATATAAAAAGTGCACGGTGTAAGAGTATACCAGAAATGGATGATAGCATTAATGTTTTAGAACGGCCGGGTTGAACCGGCAGGCGGCCGGCGGCCGGCCGCCAAAAAATGTCACCGGCCGGCCATTAGCCGTTCTTTACCGGCGGCCACCGGCCGGTCAGCCGCAGGCTAGCCGGTGGCTAGCAAGGCATATTTTTCGGTGTTCGAAGACAATCTGAGCTAGAAAGTTGTAAAATATTTATATTATGCATTACGAAGACAATGGAAACGGTTTTACTTTATATATTTGGAAATAGTTTAGATTTAGTCTTGGATTTGTTTTGTAAATATGTCGGCCCCTGTTCTACTCAAATTGCTGTGTTAGCTACAAGTATTTGCGTTTTGCTAAATGGCCGGACGGCCAACGACCGGCCGCCGGCCGAACGGCCAGACACTTAGCCGGGCCGGCCGCCGGCTTTCCGGCCGTTCTAAAACAGTAGATAGCATTAACTAGGGTTAAAAGAGTTAGCTATCAGAAAAGAAACCGGAATTTAAAAAAGACTCTACAATTCCTGTGATATAAAAAAGGTAAGCAATAACCTTTTTCGTTCTATTCTTGGACAGGACTCAATACGTATGGCATGAACAAAGCACCTATACACTATAGTCTGCGAAAAAAGCGGATATAGAAACCTTTTACATCCGCAATCGAAATCACTTTGTCTGATTAGCTCTGTAGACACCTGATTTCTAGAATTTTGATTTTAAGATATGCTTTCAAGATTTTAACAGTTTAAGATATCTAAAGATATATAGGATACCTACAAGAAACCACAACGGTTTGCAATGTATGCTATGCTTATCTCACTCCTGTAATATACTAAGATAGTATGTCGGCATGCCTAGCAAGCGTGCTCAAAGTGATGTTAAAGTATATATAGTTTCAACGTTACCTCTTTTTTCACTGTGGTCAAAAGTGATTTTGTTACACTTTGCTGACTGGGCTTACAATTTTATGCGAAACACACCAAGAATTGGGAGCTATTAGTGGTAGAGCATTTGCCCATAGCTGCAGATTTTCCCCGTATCTAGTTCTAGTCTGGTGCATACCGGTTCTGGTAACGGTAACTGCTGGACCTTTGAACTTTCCACAAACTGTCAAATTGGACTTTGCAGTGCTACAGAAGCATTGACTAAGCCAAACAGTAATACAACAGTTTTTTAGGCCAAACCAAGGTAGGATAGGACCTAGTAAGCTTCTTGTTTTTGCCTAGATGCGAAATCTAATTAGGGTAATCTGATGTACAAAGGGGAAAAGATTAGAAATTTGTTGCATACTTCCGCAAACATTGACGTGGGGAGAGCTCGGAGGTTGCTTCAAGTAGAAAAACGGGTTTTGACGACTTTGGATAATTTTGCGTAATCTTCTTTGATAAACAGATAAAAATAGAAACTAGAATCTGGAAAGTTTACGTCACACCTAAAAGTTAGATTCTTCTTAAGACTGATGATCAGCCTAAAATCTGGCTTAAGCAGATATTCTCGGCTGAATTTACTGATATCTTAGTTTGATATCTGATTAATCTTAATCTATCAATATCACTAATGGACAACTATTGTTTTTGAAAGATCAAAATCGCCCATCTTGACAACGAAACGGAGTAACGAGTTCGTGAAAGGTTGCCATCAATATTCAAAAATAAGTAAAAAATTTGTCCAAGGCGGGAATCGAACCACCGACTTTCTGACCAGCAGTCAGACATTCTCCCACTCGGCCACGTAAGCCTAGATTTTTTCACGGCCGGCCATCTTGCCCTAGTCCGCATACCGGTTGGTTAGAGGTAGTGCCAGTTTAGAATGCATAGCATTTTTGTGCGATAGACGAATACTGACAGTGAGTAATTGCAATAGCAGTTATTCAATGTGTTCTACAAGGCCACCAGAACGTCCATTACGTTCACTGTAATGGGAGTTCTATGGTAGCTCCACCTGTCAAGTGGACAATCTTGACAGTCTCGGTAAATTGCCCAGGGGGATAGCAGTCCGAAACAGGTTTACAGGTGTAATTTCCCGCATAGAAAGAATAGCTTCCACACGGGGTACCCAAGTTTAGTTATGTCAGTTGCATTTAACCTCCCGTTGCTGCTACAGCTTAATTTTTGCAATCTCTACACTTGACATGATCATCCACTTAAAGCACAGAAACTGCTGTTTAACCTACGTGAAAGCAGCTGTAGATAAACTCGTGCTTTGTGTCATGACTAGGTTTTCAACCCACGCTAGATCAAAGTTTTGTGACAGCTGTAGTGTAGGGAGCTAATAACTTCACGTCAGAGTTAGATTAAAAATAGCTCAGCTGTTGACTGTTTTTCCTGAAACTTATGTAATTGGAAACAATCTAACGATAGTGGGAGTGAAAACAAAAAAATAAGACGTTGGAATTGGCTGATATAAGATTAGCTTAAACGTAGGCAGGTTGCCAGGTTAGGATGTAAGCTGTGTAATAACTAGGGCTCCAGTCTTATTCAAACCGATTCATAGAATATTTATTTCTCCCACTGAAGTAAGTAATGGGATACTTGTGAGGGCTTGGCTGTCTAAAATTGGATAGACAGTCGGACTAGCCCGGGCCGGGCCGGGCCGGGCACTAAAATGAAAATATGGCGGAGAAACCTCAGTCGATGTCAATTTAATTAATTCTATATTAATTAAAATACGATTAATAATGGTTTGACAATAAAGCTCCCATTTAGCTATCAAACATTTAATGCTGTGGAAGTTGTACACGTTTTTTACTTTTATATATGGTATCTGGTGATTAATTACTTATTTAATTAATTAGTAATTAATTAATTAACTAATTAATTAATTCACTTTGCGAATTAATTAGCGATTTGTGGTCTTTCTTCAGTTAGTTTGAAGCACATTTTGCCTGAAAGTTATTAAATCGTGTAGTTTTAATTTTCTTAGAGTTTAGCAATTATTGAAATAGTTATATGTTTGAATTTCGTTTACTATAAGGGATTCTTTAACCTGAATTGAGACTGGAGAGTTCACTTGATTTAGATGTAAATGTCAAATATCAGCCAGTTTTTTTTCTGGAAAACAAATTAAACCGATAAACCCATGTTTATAAAAATTCAAACGGAAAAAACTAGCAAAAAGTGTCCAGGGTGGGGTTAGAACCACCGCATAGGCCGTTTCGCAGAGATATCTGCGCAGAGAGAGAGTTTTCTAGGTGTTTTCTAGCAGTTTATGTATCCCGTATGAGGCAATTTTATCTAATCGAATGTCTATCGCGCCTTTTATAGTGCTTCTGAGACAAAGGAGAATGCATTAGCGTAGGTGTCATGACTAAGCCAGGTATCGTTGAAAATCGCTAAAGGCTGCACTTAAAAAGTCATTAACCGATGAATCATTTGCCAAGGTCTCTCTCTGTCTAGCCGCAGAGGGTTCAGAGGTATTTTCACAAATGATAATTAAAAGCTGTAACCCCACTTTTCTGCAGAGCAGCGGAGCCATGGAGAAAGAGGCGTTAATTTCTTGAGAGCAAAGTGCAATGATGAATATATCAGATGAAAGAAAATAGGAAAAAAATGAAAGGGAAGGTATTTATTGCTCTAAAAAGAAAGTTTAAAAACTGAAATAATGGTATCCTAAGGGGAGGGCACACCCTGGGTGACTTCAGTTTTAGTACGGTCCCTTTCAAGCTTCATATGGTCGTGGTAGCGCAGTTGGCATTATTGCTGGAGTGACAATTAAAATTTTTAAAATTAAATTAAAATTTAAAGTAGTTGGACATCTGCCACGAGCTGTTGGTTGGTTTATGACTGTAAGATTTATCCCTTTATCTAAGAACTATCTCTTGTGCTACACCACTGAGGTTCAACCTTTTGCTCAACAACCCAGTCAAGCTGCCAGCTCAGGATAATGCTACTGTAAAGCAAAATAGACCACCCACCCAGCCCTATTATTAAAAAATACTTCAAGATGAAATTCTTGAATAACAAGTCCGACCCTCCTTTATAGTTCAGCCTCAGACCCTGAAACCATTACTTAATTAAATTCCTTAATGGGAAATTAGGAGGCACGGCACACACACAGTAAAATCTCTATCTTCTATTTTTGCTTATTTGTGACAAACTTAGAAATCAGACTTGCTCCACAAACAGATATCAATTAAGCTAGGTGAAAGGTTTTCATGACGACAACGGATACCCACTGTGCTAACCTTTTCTTAAACTCATTTTGTGTCTTTGATGCCAAAAATATCTTCCCCCTCCCCCATAACCCTTACTTATTTTGAAGGATTGCTTTAAAATAGATCTCAAAATCAATTATTGGAATGGCAGAACGAATCACCATTCACGAACAACCTACCCACACCATACCGTAACTAACTGGTGATCAATCACTTGTTTTACTGGTATCGTGTATGAAGAGTCATGCCGAGCCAGAAAAAAGCGAACCCCAATTCTCTCTTGATTGCTCATTTTAGTTCAGACCCAACTGACCTATACTTCGGCTTAGCACACAAATATCTCTCACAGGAGAGCGGCAGAAAATCGTTGAAGGGATTGAAAGTAAACAGTTATCCCGGGTGGGATCGAACCACGGCCCTTCTGCTCAGCAGTCAGACATGCTTACCACTACACCACAGGAACTACAAACTGAACTTCTCCGGCAGGCTTATCAGTGCACTGTCGGATCCTACTTTGTTCCGTCAATGCTTCGTAAACCGTTTCACAAGCCAAAGGCAAATGTTGGGGGATGCCTGAAGGCTTGGGGGAGGCAGTCTGGCAGCCTCACCACACGTAGCGCTTCTACCAGGGCTGGTATACTAAGAAGAAACCGAGAACTAGCCCGAACGCGAGGTGTCAGGTATTTAGGTACCCAGTATCCTGTACGAAACTCGGACAAAGGAGAAAGAAGGAAAGAGGTAGGTTCAACTTTTCAATTAGGATTGAAAGGAAGAAATTTGCCCAGCCGGGGTTCGAACCACGGCCCTTCTGATACCCGGGCAGACGTGTTAACCACTACACCACAGGGCCATCAGCTGAACTCCCATATCAGACTTATCAATCTTTCCTATGCCTACTCCCTTACTGGTCGATTCAGGGAAGGTGATTTTGCCAGCGTCTGATTTCGCGCAAACACTCCCCTGCTGCTCCTCAGGTTTTGTCGGTGTCATTTGTGAATTTCCAAAGTTTGTGCCTAAAAATCCGAAAGTACAAGTCTACAAACCTTCAATAACTTGTACAATTCATGGATAGCCTAATAGGGCATTATTCCTTTGTAGACATTACAGCTGAAGAAAATGCATACCGTAAAAGCTCTGAAGACTGAAGAGTCAGTACCAATCATTGGAAACAGCATATACTTATATCACTTTCTACGAAGTTGTGCACCTATGGTAAAAACTGACTGTTTCATTAATTGACAATTTCTGACACTCTCAAAACGTCTTGACTACGCACTAATTCTACCAAAGAGCATACATTAGACAAGCGGTAGTATGCAGCATACTGTTGTAATCTTACGTTACAACAGAATACAAAACTCATGTGCAGTGATTGATATGCAGTGGACATGGAGCGAACCATTTTGTCAAACTAGAAAATTTATTTATCACTTTAACAATTTCTGGCAGAAAGACGAAACATAGCCGAAGCCTGTCATGTAGCTGTCAATCACAATGCTGCAAAACATACACCTACGTTAGCAGTTCTAAGTTATACCACTTTTCAAATACTACTTTAAAGTAAAAAGGATAAATTAAATATAAATGGATAAAATCGGGCAAAAACTTCAATATCACTGTTTTTTAATTAAATTCTAAGACGTTTAAAATGCAATTAAAAATTTTAAGCCGGTTTTTAGACCCGTTCAGCCAAGCCAATTTAGCAATGCACTTGTGTGCTGAAAGTTGTACATATTGGATTCGAATTCCGGTTAAAGGCTCTGGCTCAGTTGGTTAGAGCGTCTGCGTGTTCATCAGAAGACCGCTGGTTCGATTCCCGCCAGGTGCCCGATTTTTTCGGGTTGTGGTGTACAACTTTCTTCATTCTTTAATTAGCAGGTAGATTGAAAGCTGCAGGAAACGTGACAATCGGATTAAATATATAATCACTTTTATGATTTTAAGATTTAAAACAATTTTGAGAAGCTGCAATTGAACAGAAAAAATAGCTTCCTGTTTTTTGACTTTTCAATCTAATATGATAACAATTTAAAAGGATTAGGTTAGAAATTCTGTAAGTGCATTACAACCGACCAGGAAATAGTTTAATCCCATCAACTGGTGTAAAGATGGACGAAACACGATCCTGTTTAATGAGGACTAAGTTAAACCAATTTAATTAATTAATTTGATGTAGTTACATCTAAATTTAAGTCGTTTAATCTTCAAGAAAATTGGGCTTCAGAGCAGGATTGCAGCAAATTAAATATTTTCCAACTAATTTTCGTCACTAATTTTAGCGATACAGCCTCCAAATGTTGGGTTTCTCAAGTTTGAGCAATTCGTGAAAATCTCAAAACTCACAGTATATAAACACAACTTCTAGGTACCAACCAAATAAAGTCTGTGAAAGCAATTCCTGTAATATATGGTGTAAAATTCGTACTGATCGCAATAGCATAGCAATTTTGCACGTTCTCACAATATATCCAAAAACCAGCTATTTTCTGATTGTCTACTGTGTTGGCCATATTCAATTGGTGTTCTTGTTTTTAGTTCAAAGTTTCAGTTCAAAACAGTTCAAAGACAAACCTGCGGTTGGTCAAACTGTAAATCCAGTTCAAGAATATTGAAGGGTAGATGATTTTCTTAACTTTAAATTAAATTTTAAAATGTTAAATTTTGGGTCGCGACGTTTCGTTTTGCTTTGGGAATATTTTGTTACCGTCTACTGGCTGGGTGCTGCTTTTTTGGACTTTCTTCCATCAATTGAGTTTCGCCCGGCAACAAAATCCTCCGGGTCATAGTTTATGCCAGTCTCGTACATAAAAACCAACAGGAAATTCTTTATAAATAGAATTTAATGGAATTTCTTGTGTTTTGGTGCAGCTAGCGGAACTGGCTGTATTCCTGTAACTTGTTTACAAATGGTTGACGTTAATATACACATATTTAGATATATAGGTATTACCAGGTATATATAGGTATTTACAGGTATTAACCGGTAGATATTAAAAAGTATTATCCCCATAATTAACATGTAGTTCTTCATGTCTCCTTTATTAATATACCCATATGTTAATAACTTCCTAATAAGTCAGTATTATTTTTCAGGCGAAACTGCGTCGCTAACAAAAAAGACAACAATTAATATTGTCCTTGCAGCACTAAATATCTGAAAAAACTGCAAAGGTATACCCTTTGATAAATAAAGGAAATAGCAAGGGAAGCAGTCATAGGAAAGGTTGATTAGCCTGATACGGGAGGTCAGCTGACGGCACTGTGGTGTAGTGGTTAGCACGTCTCACTGTAGCGGGGAACGTAGATGGTTCTATCTCTGGCCGGACCAATTCTTTACTTTCAATTCTGAGTTAAAAGCTGAACTTCCCCCTTCCTTTGTCTTCGCTTTGGTCCAGGTTTCAAGGGTCACAACGGTGCTTGACGCCTTCTGTCCATTGCTTGTCCTCAGTTTCTTCCTGGTCCACCAGCCCTGGTAAAAGCGCTACCTGCTGCGTGCTACTGTAGCCCTTCTGGTCCCGGGACAGACGTGCTAACCCACTACTACACCACAGGGCCATCAGCTGAACTCCCATAACAGGCTTATCAATCTTTCCTATGCCTGCTTCTCTTTAGAATTCAAATCGATCTATGCAAATCGATTCTTGAGAATTTTAGAAATTCCTTTCCTATAGATAATTCCATATCGAAACATGGCATGCTATAGGATCAATACATTAAATGCAATGTCAATTTTTCATTTTTCCTTTCTGTTGCTTGCCAAAGTCTGGGCAGTGGTTTAATTAACCTGATTACAGCTGACCCAAAAATCCAAAAACTATAACTGCAACAAAAACGCAGTCTGATTCTAACAGACATGGAGGAGACACAAAAAATCCAAAAAATTCAAAACAAAAATTGTCAGATAGATTGCCACCAATTAAATTGATTAAAATCCGGAAACACTACAGTTATTCTACAGTTTTTAAGCAGAAAATTTTAAATAGGAAACTTTGCTATTTACAAATTAGAATAGTAGTATGAAATTAGTGTAATTGGACCCATGACTTCACAGGCTCGGCGGCAGGGGAAAAGCCTAAGTTTGGTTTACAATTTCTGGTGTCATCTTCAAGACTTCTGCAGCTAAGCTAACATTTACCGTAGGCGGCACCAATAAAGATTAAGAATAGCAGTAGAATAGCAGAAGGTTAACTACTGGATTCTCATTAAAGAATTGATCTTAGCCTTTTGCTATTCTTACACTATTTTCGTGTAGTCCAGGGTTACTTTGGTAGGCTACATAAAAGGTTTAACTACGTCACTTTGACGATCCTATGCTTGATGACTAACTTTGTTAAACTCAATGCTGATTAGACTTGAATAGTTTCGAATAAACTTTCTGATTTTAACTGATTACCCTAGAATAAAGGCACTCTCAGTCAGAAGGTTAAAATACAAGAATTCATTGATAGGAACAAGGTATCCCCTTTAAAGAGAGGCTGATGCCCACCTTGCCTTGCAGCAGAACCTAGCTAACCTTCCACAATGAAGCCAGGCCCCTACACAGAGGAAGGAAATATTATTACCATTCCAGACAGAATTGCGTCAAAGATTTTACCTGTGGCAGAACAACTATTCACTGAGTAGAAACGGGCAAGAAAAAGGGGGCTTTTGAATTGTGTTATTGCTGCAAATACGGTAAAAGCTCATTTTAACAGAATGTTAGTTGTGGGAGGTGCAGCTACATATCATACATGGGCTGCCTTAAAGTTTGGTCAAACAAGGATTCAAAACCCTTCATTAAAAGTTGGCGTACTACTGTTTGCAGGAAATTTTATAATGCAGGCAAGAGTAAATGCCTCCAGGCAAACCTTAACATAGCCTAGGAATGGAGGTAGTGTTGATATGTTGATACGTCTATAGTTGCAAAAACATAAACTTTAAGTTCCATTAGAGCTAAAGTTTTTTGTTCGAAAATGAAGTTGATTTCACCAATTATTAGCAGCCAAAGTAGGCAGAGACGTGTCCAGAACCCTTGAATATGAAGTAGTCCTGTAATTATAAATGTAAATTGTAATTGTAAACAGTAACAGTTAATAATGAAAGTTGGATATCTTTGGTTCAGATACTGTCAGATTGTTTTGCAAAATTCGCCTAGTTCCCATGGGGGAAACGAGCCAAAGAGGCCAGTCTTGTTATAGAGCTTTCCTGAAGTTAGTGTATTTGACACATATAGTTTTAACTATAAAATGACCTAAGTATCGTTTAAAGTATCATCCAGAAACTATAGGGGTACGCTCGATTGTTGTTACACACGTAGGGTAACGTGGGTAGAACGGGGGGTGCAGACTCCCCCCACACCGATAAAAATCGGGTAGACTCCCTCGGCGAGAAGGAAAAAGGGCAAACCCTCTTGTCCAGGGGGGGGAGGGTAGACCCTCAGCCATTTTTCCACAATTGTGACATGTTTTAGCAAATTTTAACGCTGTTTTCAAGGCATTTACTAAAAATAGCTAAACATTGTCATTTTTCATCAATCTTTGGACTGAATACTTAACAAACATTTGCAATGTTTTGCCAATTTTGGGGCAGATCCTCTTAAAATTTTGGAATTTTTAGACGTTGGCCCATCTTCAGAGTCGGCAATAGACTCCCCCAAATTCGAACCCTGTGTTAATGTATGATACACAGCTTAAAAAGGACAGAAGGCCAGAACCGTTTCTGATTTCTTGCAGTTTTTCATTTTTGCTTTAAACTGGGAAAAGTTCTTGTGATCCTGGTTCTCTGGGGTGTTACGATTCAGTGTCTCACTCCCAGTGATAAAATGTATAAAACTTTACCAGTCCAGCTAAAATTTGATATTCGATTTTATTTTCGACCACAATTTATGTTTTTGTGGGTGCCTGTTTTTCGATCAAAAATTTCAGACATTTCGAAACTGATTTTGTTCGAATCTGTTTTGTTTCGTATAGAGAGAGACCGAGGTTATCCGAAATGTGGTTTGTATTTGATGAACAACTTATAAACGGGCTTTGGGGCGTATAGAACAAGAGTCTAGGATCCATTTTCAATTCTGTTTCGATTGATTCATTTTCAATTCAGCGTCTGCTTACCTACTAGGCTGACCAAAACATAAATCTAAAAACGAATCTAAACATTTTAATGTTCAACGTCCCCAAAAATACCTGTTTGCAACTTATTCAACAAAAACAACGACAAAAAATTTGATCGAAACATTTTCTGATATTCGAACTTTGCGTGGCTGAATGAAACCCATTTTAAATTTTATGTCGACAGGTAAAGGTTAACCTAAATTTTAAGCATTGCGAGTCTCGAAAGGTTGTCTATCGTAAACAGACCCACCCGGATACCGGTGACTGTTTACTTAGGGTTAACACTTTTACAGCTGTTAACAAGGGCTGAAATTAGTTGTGATAACGATAAGGCCAATTGTCTGTTTTGCAATCTGGGGAAAGTTCAGCTAGCATTTAATTTTTATGTCTAGTTATAGCTAGACACAGCATGAGCTGATAATGTAGAAGTTTTATTTCAAGCTAGCTTATGTAATCACCTATACAGCTGGCACCCAGTTTTCTCTAGCAATTCAAGGCTTTCAGTTTGTTTGCTGGTTTTGTCGAAAATGTAATTATTTTCATGTAGCTCCTCCCTACAAACTGTGACATGAACCTTCAATTTTAAATTAAGATTTTGTCATGAGAGTAGTGTTGTGTTGTCGACTAGAGACGAGCATTTCGACCCGTCGGCCCGATCCGGCCCGCAGGGCTGGCCGGGCCGGGCCGAGCTGAGAAATTTTTTAACTGCGGGCCGGAGCGGGCTGAAACGGCCGGATCAACTCTAGAAAATGTTGTAAAATCACTTAATAAATAAATAAATCAAATATATAAAATTGTTAGTAAAACTTTGGAATTTTTCTTTTGGCGGGCCGGGCCGAGCCGAATTTTGGAACGGGCCGGGCCGGGCCGGACCCAAACATTTTTCCAGCGGCCCGGGCCGGCCGAGCAAAATTTTGGAGCGGGCCGTGCCGGGCCAGGCCGAACAAATCCGGCCCATGCTCCTCTCTGTTCCCAACTGACCGACCGGTACCCGTTTTGCCCTATTTTCGTACATTTGTTCAAAGTTTTTTGCAGTGTTACTCCTGGTGATGTATAACAAATACATATCACCAAATATCACGCATTGGCCTGGAGCGGTCGAACAGCCGGCCAGCAGCACATGACAGCACAGAGTCGCTATTTTTGGAGCATTTTTGGTTCCAAAAATTTTTTATTGTACTAAAATATGTTTGTATTGTACTAAACTACAGCAATATTAAATAATAATAATATTAATAATAATAATAATAATAATGATAATAATAATAAAATTAGTAAAATTTATATTTAATTATTACACTAATTATTAAATTATTATACTGTTTATTAGTTTTGGCGCATATCTTATGTTATTAGAATGTTATGTTATTATATTATGTTATGTTATATGTAGAGACTTGAAGAAATTTAAGAAGAGAAGAATGAAGAGAAAAATCTAACAAAATATCGTCGGTAGCAAAAACTGTGCAGAAAACTGTGATCACTTATACAGTATTTAATACTCAGACAAGACCAAAAACGTCTTATATTTTTGGAATTCACATTATGAAAAAGAAATATTCATATAATTGAAAATTCTGAAAACCTTCAAAATCACTGAAGATTGGTTTATCACAAATCATTTTTAATTCTCAACTACGCATTTCTTTTCTTTTACATAATTTTCCCATATTTCTAGTGGACCCAAGGGCACCGAGGAATAGCACAAGACGCCTGCGAAGCGTTGGGCTCTGAGTATCATTGAGACAGGGCCCAGGAGGCAGGGAAAGCGATAGGAAATTCAGCATCAATTAGGATTGTATATATCTAAAGAAACCAGTTTAGTCGTGAACAGAATGCGGCCCTTCCGCTTGCAAGTCAGACGTGCCTACCACTACACCACCGGGCCATCAGCTGAACAACCATATCAGGCTTATCAATCTTTCCTATGACAGCTTCCTTTTGCACAGGCCTCGGTATTAAGCTCACTGTATTGTCCCTTTTGTCTGGAGAAGTGAGACAATCTCCACCCCCCCAGCAAATTAGACCCATCACTTCAAAGAATTTTGTGCGCTATGTTTGTGTTCTAAAGCTTGAAGCAGGCACAAAATTCGCGCACGCACTGTTTGTGTTTTCGAGTTTAAGCACATAAATATAGGGCGAGTGAGCGTACCCCCATTTCGACTGGGTACTGATTTGCGGAGGAGGGTCATTAAGGCCTGATTTACCTTGGGCTGTTAGCGTGCAGAGCATAGGTTTTGCTCTGATAGCATAGAATGTGCCTAGTGGCACACTCTTATATTATGTCAAGAAAATTAGTAAACGCTGGCCAGCAGGCGGATCCACGAAGGATACAAGGATCCGCCTGCTGGCCAGCGTTTACTTCATTTTCTTGACGTAAATGCTGTTTGTATCTCTACGGAGATCCGCTGGCCACTGCAGTCCTCTTTCTGTACATAGCACAGTCAGAGAGGTTTTGATAAACCCTTCTCTGGCTATGTTGCAGTACAGATAGAGCCGAGCTGGCTGTCCTCTTTTTGGACAACCAGGCAGGAGCTCCAGAGATTAGTTCTCTCTGGGTAAGAGCGCTCATAGCGCCCATTGGCTCTCTCCTGTTCGGACTAAGGCTACGGCCTTAGTGACTGCAGGCAGGCGTTTTTCATTATTTCTTTACTCTTATATTATGTACTCTTGATAACACTAATCATCGGTCGAGACAAATATACCTCTAATCCGACAAAGGACATGAATGTGTATAAAAGTGAAAGCCGATTCGAGAACAGTTAATTTTGAAAGAAAATATAGAATTCCATTTAATAATTTTATAATTTCATAATTGAGGCTAAACTAAGTCTAATTCCTTTTCAGATTTTTTCAAATTTTTCTTTTGCCTTCACTTCTGACAGAGAAACAGGCATAGGAGACATGATTGATATGGGAGTTCAGCTGATGGCTCGGTGGTGTAGTCTAAAGTAGTATTGTTGAAATCCGTTAAAATTAAAACTAACACGAGTTGGTTAAAATCGTTCTAGCTCAAATCTAGTTTTAAACATGCCTTTCCAATTTTAGCCTCTTAATTTTGCCCACACGATGGCTTGTAAGGAGACGGTTGAAAATAGACGGAAAGTGTGTGACAAAATTAAGACGAAGCACGATTTTGGTGTGCCGTGCTGGGGAATCATGGAAGCCTGCAAAGATGAAACTCAGGTGGGAAGATCAGAGATTATAGGGATTAACCTATCTTTAGACCAGAGGGGATTTTGACTGATTACTACATATATATATATATATATATATATATATATATATATATATATATATATATATATATATATATATATATATATATATATATATATATATATATATATATATATATATATATATATATATATATATATATATATATATATATATATATATATATATATGTATATCAAATCTGACAGGTTTCCTTGCATGTGTCAGGCAAAAAATAAAATATAATATAGTAGCGAGGAGGGGGGAGTTCACTATCGTGATGGTGGTATGAATTATGGCTTACGTGATTTATGATACCATCAGAAAACGTGTCTCCAATCTTTCCTGTCTAAAAATATTAATTATGATCCTGATGGCAGAAATAGAAAGCTCTGGTTGATACGCTTAAATACGTTAAATACGCTTTGATACGCTGAAAATTTGTTGGTGTCCACCGTTTCCGATTTTGCTCATTTTCATATTAACTTTCGCTTGTTCAAACTTTAGTTGAAACTTTAGGTCAAACGATAGTTGTTAAATATCTGTGAACTAAGACTGTGTAAAATTGTGAACTGACTGCAGATTGAGTTGAGCTGCGCAGATCATTGCAAAACAACTCCAAAAATTGACTACATAAACCTTAATAGGCAGCGGAAAATACCGATTCATCTTATCAACGCTTGCCAGAATTGTGAAAACTCAATGTCGCGTTTTCATTATCACAAAAACCAGTCAAACGCAAAAATATTTCCATGTTTTCTAGGTTTTAAACCATGTTTTGCACTTTATAGTCGTAGGTTGATGAACTTGTGTTTGGTATATTGGTTGGGAAAGTGTCAATGAATAAGTTGCTGTTAACCTTTACTTAATTAATTCAATCTTTTGCCAGCAATATTTCTTGCATTCATTACACACAGACTTTGTACATCAAAGTCACACTAAACGACGATTATTTTAGGATCCGGATTTTGTCTATTGTTTCGGCAAGATCGAAGAAAAGGGCATTGTGGGTGGTCTGGAAGTTGACGGCGGTCGAGCTGTGATCTTTATTCCCCGAGACTTTCCGTAAGTGGTTTCACTTATTTGTTTCTATTAATTTGTGAACATTCTACTCTACAAAATAGTGTCACTGCAGCATCTGTAACCGGAAAAATTTGAGCCTCAGGTGGAGAGCGAACCACCAACCTTCGGTTGTGAACACTGACGCTCAGACCATTGAGCCATCCAGAACATATAACTCCATCAAGGTGGGATTTGAACTAAACTCATTCATTGTCATGCAAAATGAACAGAATGCATGCATGATTGCTTTTGTTTGATTGCAGTTCGTATATAGAAGCTTGCACAATACTGTATATATTATACCTAAAAACTCTAAGCTGATGTTTACAAATCTGAATAAGCGACAGTAGATTCCAAAATTTTCTTGTACGAGTTTTATCTGACTTCAGAATATCCTGCCAGGAAGCTGTGGTAAAATATGGCGCAGACGGCTGCTATTATACTGACGAAGTAATGCATAAATTTTAATTTAATTAATTAAAATGGATTTTGCCATCGTCTCTCCCCACAGATCGGGTTGGCCGGTTTAGTGGGCATTATAGACATATGGGCTCCAAGTGAAATTATATTTTTTGGAGGATCAAGAAAGTTCAATTTCAAAAAAATTAAATTTAAGGAAATTTTAAATGTTAAAAGCTAAGGTTTGGTAGATTCAATTAAATTATTTGCTCTAAATCATTGCTATTAGTTGCAGTTCAACATTTTAATATTTTAATTTAATGTAAAGAAAAAGGTTTGGCTAATAGACTTTTTGGAGCTGAGAGATCACTTCAAAGACTCAATTCCCGAACTTTATCTAACTCAGCCCTCTCTATTGCACAAGTTTGGGGGTCGGGCAAACTTGTTCCTTTTAAACAATAATTTGAGCACTGGTGAAATGGCTCTTTTCTCCTTGAGCTACCTAACAGTAAACTGATCGCTCACTGACTTTGAGATCAGTTTACTATGGTCCCTACCTAGTCAGAGCTTCCGTACCTATAACAATGGTCCACTCTGAACCTCAATGCAAGTCCCGAAAGTAATAAGACAAGACAGTACTAGTAAATACCAAAGTTGCTGTTTAATTACACTGATAGGTTAAGATTGAACAGAGTCTTCAGAATTAGTTTAACAAAGACTAACACCAGGCAAGGATGGGTCATACAATATCAGTCAAAGCAGGTAATTTTGCAGCTAAACATTAAGTTCACTCAACACTTTCACGTCTAACAATTATCGGAATATACTGACTGTGACCGGAATAAGAATCTGACGGTATGTATCTTTTACGACTGGTTCATGAACTTACAAACTCCGTTGACAAAGTGAAATCCACAAAAGTGAAATGAAATAATTCCAGCAGAATATGCACAAAATAGGACCGGGTGAGAGAAGGGTGACGGGCGACTGACTAAAACTTCCAGGTAAACTTCACAATCAACCAACGGGCACAACAGGCCTACTCGAACAGATCAACACAGACTTCGCACGGCGTAACAGCCAGAAGAAACAGAGAATAGGTCTCTAAAAACCGACCTTCCTTCACCAAAGTCAACCCCAAACTGAAGTCTTTAGGTCAGTCACCCAACCCCGTCACAGCTCTGTCCACGTGCAATTCTCTCGCTGTCGGTCTCTTTGAAATTCCTTTTAAGTTTTGCGTGACTATTGAAAGAAAGATCCATACGTCATGATAAGCATGACGTATGCGTTTGCTCAAGGGCTCATGGGGTTCCCCAAATCTTCGTTTAAAGCCGATTAACCCCATCCCTTGAATTTGAACCCATAAATCGGAAAACACACCAATTAACGTAGCAATCCAAGCAAACAGAAACGTGCAATTAACAAAGACATTTCTACTATTTTTCTACCACTTCTAAACTATACAAGGTTCCGAGAAAAAGGTTAGCCTGTCAGACATTACACAAGAGACCTATACAATTCAAGTCGAACATTGAACATCAAGGGTTAATACACAGAGAGTTAGTTGAACGCACAATTAGATTAGAGTTAGTTAATGCTAGCACACGTACATATTCTACAATTCAGTTCGAACTTCACACAGATTCATACAGAGTCAAGAGTTTGAAACACAGGAAGTCAATACAGAAGAAATATTATCATCATGCAGCATTCGACACAAAAATTCTAGCTTGTTTTTTAGCTTAATTTAGTCCAAAACCCACATTCTCTAGACATCTCTAAACAAGGCTCAAAATCTTCCTATTACACTCTCCACCGCAAAAAATGGTACAAAGTTACACTAGGGGTGTGGATTAACAAGACCAAGAGGTAAGCAGTCGGAAGTAACTAAAGTAGTCAGTAAAACACGAATGTAGTTAGTGAAAACGATGGTACAGGTATGGTACATGCAGTGCAGTGAAAACAGGAAATTTGCGAACAGTCAAAAGGGTACAAGCATAGTGAGTAGTGCAAAAGCCAATAGCGGGAAACAAGACAGTATGGTACAGACGATGCAGTGCATTCACAGTGTGAGTTTACTAGTCAATCAAAGATCAGGATCAAAAAGAGGCTTCACCGGTGAAAATGAAATTAACAGTTTGTGCCACGGCCAGAAGAGAGTCTATGGCCGAGTCTTCGGAGGGCTGGTGACGATTCCAGCAGGGAGGCAACCAGGAGACTGTGGGGCGGACCGCGTGTGCTGGGAATACACAGGCGCGGCTGGACTGACAATTCGATGATATGAGGGGGTGTTTTAGCAGTTCTCTGGAGTGCCGGGAAAAGCCGGCGGAGCGGCAGGTAGCATAGTTCTGGAGGACGAAGTTCCGGGATAAGCTGACGGAGCAGCGATGGATGGTATCCCAGACATGAGAGCGCCGGGATAAGCCGGCGGAGCGGCGACGTGATGATGATTACCGGGGCGGACGGATGATCCGATCTGTACTGCTGGTGAACCACTGCATCGAGGCAAAAGAACCCAAAAACGCCATTGCTGGGAAACAGCCTAGAATGTATCGAACGACAAAATGAGACATAGTACCCACAGTACGGTGGATGAGAAATCACCCACCGAAAAGCAGAAGCAAAACAAAAGCAGTTCACAGTTAGTTCAATTAACCCTTTATGATAGTAGAAACGAAACGAAATGAAGCAAAAGCGGTAAGAATAGCCATCAAATTCAGTCTTATGATGCGAGTATCGTGCTAGTTTAGTGTGTGTTCATGCTACTAAAAATCAATCCCAATTCCTCAGATAAGTCTTTGAAGTGCACGCAATTCTCAAAGGTTAGCAAAGCATTAGAGAGTAACCAGCAAAACTAATACAAACTCAAACAGTGCAACAGGGTGAGAAAGAAACAACACAAAAAACAAAAAGTGCAACTCAGTCCAGGTGAAGTTAAGCTCTTGAATTGTGAAGCAGGCCATCCAGTGCAGCGATCCTTTGGCTCTAGTGCAGATCAGGAACAATCAGGCAAACGGGGAAAAACAGGGATTCTAAAACTAGTACAGACATGGGCACGGGTTAACAGATAATAATTGCTAATCTCAAGGTATTCTACAAACATTTAATTCTACTTCTTCACAAATACTGTGCGTTCCAGGCTTTTAAGATTCTGCTCATAGAAACGTGTTATCATTCATCTGCGTTAGGACATCAGTGCAAACTACTACTTCAAAGAAACTACAGAAAACAGGTGCGTTGGTGAGATGCTGTGGCTGCAAACAACTGAAAACATGGAAAACCAACAAAATACAAGAGATAAAACGAAATACAGAAATAATCCACGATAACAATAAGCAACTCTCTTCTTTTCCGCTGTGTGTCAAGTGTCAAGTGGTCCGGCCATGGTTTTGGGCCGTAAGTTCAAGGGACATCGCCGTGTTAGCTTAATGTTATCTCACACGTGTGGTCATGCATACAAAGGTTAGTGGTGTCTAGCGCAACGTAGCAGTACAACAACAGGGACGGGACATTCAACTTCAGAAGTGGGATTCGTTTAAACATTGCATAAACAGGAAATTCTCGCTCTTTTGTGCCAGATCTTAGAGTTCTGCTTTCTCATTTTGCTTTTCACGGTTAAACTTCAAACAGATCTTACAAGGGGACAAGGGACTTCAAACTTCTCGCTTTTAGGGGAATGGGGACCACCCGAAACATCAAACAAACCGTGCCTTAAAAGTCAACAGAAAGGAGATCATGCGGAAGTAGGGGATGCGCACGATGCGCATTAGCAAGCAAAGAATAGATCCGGGGGGCAGAGTGCTGCAGAAAAGTTCTGCCACGCCCCCGGAAACCAGGCAACTCATGCAAAATGATCACAGACTCACTCATGCAGAGACGATTGGGACAAACCAGATTAGCAGGGCGCAACTGCTCAGCATGCTTCAAAAGTAGGGCCTTAGTGGGGAAGAAATCAAACTGTAACTGAAGGGGAACGGGAAAGAAACGGAAAGGAACAGAATAGTACGAAAACTTAAAGCGCCAGAAACAGTGAACACAAAGAGCGACACAGCATGACACCACCTCAGGACCTAACAAACTAACGGGGGAATACGGACGAAGAATACCTGCAGACGCAGGTCCACAGTAAACCTTTCCTGTATGATAGCAGATCTTGATCTCCGGCGGCAGACAGGCGGATTCGCACAGAGGACCTTTCTGTGCCTCAGACAGGAGCCACTCTCCTTCGGGACCAGGGAAATGGAGAAACCGATGGATCAGAGGACGGGGAACCGGCAGATCACCAGAATCAGAAGAATCAGAAGGGAACTGGATCTCAGGCTCAACAGAAGTGTCAGAGGAGGAGGTTTGGGAACTGGAGGATTCGCTGGAGAAATGACGGACGATCCAGGTAGAAACGCGCTCAGCCATGATACTGTAACAGAAAGGAAGGTGGGTAAGAAGCAGATAGACTAAACATTCTTGAGAGATAGACCTAGCAGCTATTGCATTCTTGATGGTGGCAGACTAAAGCTCAAAATGATCTTACAGGATTAATAGGATAAGAGATGCAACTAAGGGTAAGTGGGAGAGGAGCCTAGGACTTTAAAGAACATTAGGATGATAGACAGGACATTCACAGGACATGCGCATGCGAAAATCAAGAACATCATGCGGAATAACATCATGCAGAACATAAGGCATACGGGCAAGCAACAACTTAGCTTCATCGCACAACAATTGCATTCCATTAGTGTAATACCACCCATCAATTTCATGCAGAATTACAACATACGGCGACTGACATTTAATATTGGGACAACGGTACATCCCACCACCAGAAGAGGGGACAAGCTGGCGCAACCTCAGTTTTAGGGGATCTCGGGACAAACGGACATCATCATGCAACGGAAATAAAGTAATGGGGACACCAAAATAACTCAACGCAGTACGCCACCAGCACTCAACGCAAAGAAATGTGCAAACTTGTGCCAAAAGGGGACTTTGCAAATGAACTCGACAGTTAATTTTAAAAAGACTAGCCATACGAGGATCTGTGTAAACATCTACCGTTCCAGGTAACATTTTCAAACCGTCAGGAAGTGCGTTTGGTTCACGATAGGGCCCCTGCATTTCAACGGGACAATCCATTCCCATGGGTTCACTTTCAACATCATCACCCTCAACTTTATCGACTGACGGAAAAACATCAACGATCAACTTTGGAGCCATGCTTCTCAACCACTTTCTAAAGTGCAAACGCAATTTCAACTTCTGATTCACTTCGCTTCCTTTTTAACACTTTTCACCCTGTGCACGAGTAATCAACTAATCCACAATGTTAGGAAGCTAGATTCAACATCAAACCGTCAGGAAAGCAGTTACAGTATTCAGACATTTAGTTACCCATCCCTTCCAAGATACATCGAACAATACACAGTGCAGTGAGTATTAGTTGCATGCAACACAAACTAGCTAACATCAACAAACAGACGAACATATGATTAGTAATCCGTAGCTACTTAAATCATTGCAATTTAATCACATTACATAGAAACATAGAATCATTGCAGTCATGTCATTGCACAAAATACAGTAGAAATAGTAAAGTGAGAAAAGAAAAATGGTTTTGTATTTTTTGTAAGTTTTCGATATTATGTAACTTTTTTAGGTATTTTCGCTAACAATATTGCTTTTTCTAGTACATTTTGTGGTTTTGTCAAATAAATCTCTCTATACAAAAGTACAACCGACCCGTATAACAAACTTGCATATTTTTATGATGTTTTTGATACAGTTTTCTACATTTTTATGGGGCTAAGTTTCAAAAGGAAACCCTAGCTTTTGATTGCAGCGGTGTTTCAAATTAAACGTAGAATCGCTGCATTTTAGAATCTAGCTATACAAGATTGGCGGACCATAACCTCTGCGAACTTTGCCGATACCATCGGAAGTTGTTGGATCCGAGGTATTGTGCCCAACCTGGAGCAGATCGGCTTCCTTAAAACAGTTCTTCCTCTTGGTACTGATGGTATGTACCGAGGCCATGCCCATCATGGAGCAACTTTAACAGATTCCCAGTTCTAGATCGACGGCTTTGATGTTATTGCCGGGACCTCTTATTCACAAACAATTCTAAAAGTCGCAGTTAGAGCAGTTTGGGCCCATCCAGAAGAGAAACAGTTTACGTACTTTACAGTTTAGTGTGCTAAGCACAGTGATAGAGCTGTACACTTTTAGAACATCCTGCCAGAAAACTTGCTCAGAAACAAAAGATAACTTTACAAATTTACAGTAGATACTATTTTACAAATCACAGTATGGTTTAGCGTCCAAGTGATCACTCAGACGAGCGCAGATCCTTACTTGGATCTGAAGCAGTTCGCGTTAGTCGCTGCGAACGACGAAAAGGGTTCTGAAATAGCGGCGAGGGGCCCGAGAATAGAGGGCTATTCGCAAACAGTTTCTTAACATCTGCATGAGGAGGGGTCCTATCAGATGCTTCAGGTGGGGAGGATTGTCGTGAAGAACTGCTGGTCAACTCAAGGGTGCTAATTTTGGGATCCTTGCCTGTAGGCCATTTGCCATGAAGGGGTTCCCTTACCGACAGCACTACCATGAAGTGATCGCTATTGAGGTTGTAAAGATAAAGAATGCAGCGCTCATACTCTTGTTCCCTTCCGAGAAGTGCTTCAGGTGTAAAAAGTTGCCAAGCCCATTCCTTCCCAAATTTAGAGTAAGACATTATTGGGGTGTGCAGCCAAGCTGCGGCCAGGAATAACTCATCATCTGTAGCGAATTCTGCAGCTTTCTGCAATCGCTTCTTGGTTTCCTTCATTTCAGTGAACATATTCTTAAACCGTTTCTTATGCTCATAAGTACAGAGAAATTCGTACAGATCCTGCCGAATGTCGGCCCAAGAATCTTCTAAACCTGTTAGCGCAAGGGAAAGTGCACGATAATAGCAATTTCCATCCCCCAATACGTCTATCACCTCATAGGGTTCATACAGCGGCATGTGCTGCATCAAAACAGGTAAGCGGTGACGAACCCGAAAACCCCGCAGTGCGGCCATTCTTTGTTGCCACCTTTCGTCGATAGGATTAAAGAATTTGCGTCTATTATAGTACATGGGATCCTGTTGTTGCGAAAGTGATTCGTCTGACAGATATTGCGGCGCGTCGCTATCCTCACTTGCAGAATGGTCACTCTGTAACCTAAGTTGTGGTCCCTTCCCTTTCGGCTGAGTTGGGGAAAGCGGAACCCTTTTCCCGGAGGTTGAGGCCGCCTTTGGGCGCTCGTCGGGTGGGGGTTCTAGCTGCTGTGCACTCTTTCGTCTGGAGGCACGCGTCTGAGGCGCAGGTCTGTTCTCCTGTTCCTTCTGACAGTCAGCGGCGGACCTAATAGTCTTTTTGCTTTCCATTTGAACAGGAGGGGGAGTCGGCTTTTTAGCAGTAACCAGCTTCTTTGGAACCGAAGGTTCCGGCGGTTCAGAGTTGGATTCCTGATCCTCATCGTGCTCGTGAATAGGTGCCGTAATTACCCGGGGTTCAACACACGGAAGCATGTTATTGAACTGGATGTTAACCCGCTTGGCGCGGCGGTTCCCCGCCGGGTATACAGTAGCTACACATCCAAAAATTTTCTCTATTCTATATGGGCCGGTTCTCTTATCGAGCAATTTATAAACTTGATCACGCTTAGCGACGTTAGATGCCTTGATCAGAACTAAATCTCCCACCTGATAATTTGGCTCTATCGCTCTCTTATTGTACTGCTCATCCTGTACCTCACGGGCGGCGGCAGCTTTTTCGCGGGCCAGTGACCAAGCTAGCTGTATAGCCTCAGTGGCTTCCCGAACATAGTCAAAACCAGAATATTTGCGGTCGGTGGGGATCGACACGTTAGTGGCACTGGGTAAGACTGGATCCCAGGCGTGCAACAGGTAGTGTGGTGTCTCCCCGGTGGTAGCGTTTATGGAGGTGTTATAGGCGAATTGACAGAACGGGACCATGTTGTCCCATTCTAGGTGGTTTTCGGAAACCGTAGCCAACATATCTAATAGCGTTCTATGCCAACGCTCAATTTGCCCGTTAGCGGCGGGATGGTACTTGGTAGTTTCAAGTTTCCGCGTCTGAACAAGTGCACAAATTTCCTTATTCAGAATGGCTACAAATTCCTTGCCCTGATCCGAAATTAGCGTTTTGGGTGACCCATATTGCAAAATGATAAACTCAAGAAAAGTTTGAGCCACTGTATAGGCAGTCTTATTCTTGATGGGTATAGCAATAACATATTTAGAGAATGCGTCGATGAAACTAAGGACATGTTTCATCCCACTTTTAGAAGTTTTAGAAATATCCATCAAGTCACAATGCACGCGCTCGAATGGCTCTAAGGCCAGCGGAGGGTGTCGCAGCAGGGCTCGAGGATTTCGAGGAGGCCCTTTCCGCCTTTGACACCGTGGACAGGATTGAATCCAATTTTTGACGTCAGTACGCATTCCGGGCCACCAAAAGTGCTCGGCTAGCCGATAGAAAGTTTTGTTTTGACCGCCATGCGCAGCATATGGGCTGTCATGACACGCGGCTAATGCCTCCTCTTTAAGGACTTCCGGCACGGCCAAAACCTCCAGGGTGGTGTTGCGCATGCGCTCCAGATGCACTAGGACACCTTCACGCAGGTCGCATTGCTCAGCGAGAGCAGCGATCCGTACAGCCCTATTGAAGTTACTCGGCAGTCTATGAGTTTGCTTGTACGTCATAATCTCCCCGAGGAGCAGATCATCTTGCTGCAATTCTTGCAGCTTGCTCCAGGATTTGGGATTCAAAATTACATTCGAGTTATCACGGACGGCGACTTCAAAAACGTCTCCGAAGTTTGCGCTAAGTCTACCCTTACGTTTCCGTCGGCCGGTTTCGGTCGATTTGAATTCGGCACGCAGCGGTTCACTCTCAGTGGACTCACCATTCCCTGCCATCTTTCGAGGAAGGGGCGAGTCAGATTCAGACTCCAGCGTGGTCTGGTGAGATTCTGCATCCTGATCGGATTCCAGCAGCTCTGGCCCAGGGGGCAGACGTGGTTGCTTCTTAGGAGTCGGCTCGCTGTGCTCAGACTCGTCTGACCCGGAAGCTTGCGAAATTTTGGAAACTTTAGATCGCAGGGCGGACGTGCTCTTACGGGCTCGATTTCGCGAAATCACCGGTGCAATTTCGTCGCGAGTGGGTGTGCGGTCCCTCTTGATCACTACCGAGTTTATATGCGCTACAAACTCTTCGCTTTCCTCCTGGTGTAAAGGTACACCGTTGCGTTCGCTATCGCCTGTATTCCCCTTAACTCCGCGTGCGATGTCAGCGAAGAGCGGGTTGCGGGATAATCCGTCCGCATTTCGCAGTTGGGGGTTATTTCGGTGTTTTATCTCGAAATCATACTCAGAAAAAGTCATCTGCCAGCGGGCAAGTCGCGAATTTCGAGGGGGGTGCTTCATAAGCCACCGTAAGGCGGAATGATCGGTAAACAAAGTGAATGGGGGCCCCCCGTACAAATAGTGCCTGAAATGCTCAATGCCAAACTTCATGGCTAAACACTCTTTGTCATGTGTTGAATAATTTCGCTCGTATTTTTTCAGAGAGCGAGCCGCGTAGGCGACGGGATGATATTTTCCGTCATCCTGCTCCTGAGACAACACTGCTCCTAACCCCAAGTCCGACGCGTCGGTATGTAGGACGAAACCCTTGGCTAGGTCAGGGTGCGACAACACGGGAGCTTCCACTAAGCTTTTCTTGAGCAATTCGAAAGCCTGCTGATGGGTATTATTCCAAACGAATCGAACCCCTTTCTTTTTGAGCGAATAGAGGGGAGCGGCAAGGTGGGCGAATCCTTTAATGAATTTTGCATAGTATGCGCACATGCCTAAAAAACTTTCCACGTCCTTAATATTTTTGGGGACGGCTAAGTCGTGAATGGCCTGAATCCTTTCCTTTAGTGGTTCGACCCCCTGCTCAGAGATGATATGCCCCAGATAGGTAACAGATTTCTTTAAAAAATGACACTTTTCCGGATTCATTTTAAGGTCGGCAGCGCGTAATCGGTCAAAAACTTCCTGCATTATCTCGAGATGTTCCTCAAAAGTTTTAGAAAAAATAAGAATGTCATCAATATAGATGATACACTTTTTCCATTGAAGATCCCCGAGAATGCGCTCCATGCATCGCTGAAAATTTCCGGGCGCGCATTTCAATCCGAAAGGCAAAACATTATACTCAAATTGTCCATGAAAGGTGTTAAAACTGGCCTTAGCTTTAGATTCCTCGTCCAGCTCAATTTGGTTAAACCCCTTGCTCAAGTCAATAGTAGAAAAGAATTTTGATCCTTTCAGTGAGGTCATAATATCATCTATCCTAGGTATAGGATAGACATCGGGATCACTGATTTTATTTACCTTGCGAAAGTCAACACACAGGCGCAACTTTCCCCCAGGCTTCGGAACATAGATCATGGGAGAACTCCAGGGGCTAGTGGATGGGCGAATTAAGCCATACTTTAGCATTTCCGTCAGTTCCTCTAGAAGCGGCTGCCTAAGGTGTACCGGGAGTCGGTAAGGCGTAGCATAGATGGGCTTAGCTTCCCCCGTGTTAATATGAGCGCGAAAAATAGTACACTTTCCTATATCGAAAGGATGCTGCGAGAAACAACTTTGGTTTGCATTCAACAATCCCAAGAATTGCCCCGTTTCTGAATCAGATAAATTACTTTGATCAAAGGAGATTTTTTGCATTGGCTCAGAAAGATCGGTGAAAGCACATGGTCGGATACTTTTGAACGCCTTCACTTGGTGAGAATGCCTTTCTATGGCTCGAGTGAGTTTGTTCCGGAAATGATTGCCCAACCGGATAGTTTCCCCATGTTCATCGCGCAACTTTGCATAGGGAGAGGTTCCCTTTTCGGATCCTAATTCCCGCCTAGGTACTACATTCCCGAGGGTGGTGTTCTCGTAGATAGTATGATCTTGGCCAGTCTCGTTTCTCATAAGCACAGGTATGTGCTGTCGGCTCAAATTTACCAAAGCAGGCAGAACTTGCAAATTCGGCTGACCGAGCTCGAATTTGGTATTTTCCGGCTCGAAAATTCCTTCATAGTTTATCGGCTGCATGCTCTCAATTAAGGCTGGTACTGCCACCTCTGCATAGGCAGGTATTACCACCTTGCGCATGGCGGAGACTCTAAAGGCAGTTTCCGTCAGAGGAGCGTGTTGTATCAATTTTGCCGTCATAAGCGGATGCGTGGCCTTTTTCAACTGAAACTCGCCCTTTTGAAAGTTTAATGCCATTTCGCCACCATGCGCTAGGATAAAATCGGTTCCAATGAGACAATCCTCAGCTAGTCCCTTAGGGACCAAGAACGTATGCATGATTTTCACTCCAGGTGTGTCATAAAACCCAACAGGCACTCGCACTGCACCCCGAAATTTTAAAGTTTGTCCGTTAATTCCCTCAGCCCGTGGGGTGTGTGACAGTGGTAACAGCGGTAGTTTCAATGTGCGTACTAGGTCTTCGCTCATCAGACTTAAGTTTGCCCCCGTATCTACCAAGGCCTGTATAGGCTGCTCACCTATGTCTACTAGGATCATGGGTAGGGGTCGATGGGGTACGGAGACGGCATTGGGGTCCTGTTCCCGCGGGTGTTTTCCATGCGGCATCCCTCCGACCAGGTTTAACCCTCGTACCCGCTGTGTGTCGGGCGTCTGAAAAGGTAGAGTTATCCGAGTACCTCCCGGAGTGGGCCAGGTTATCGTATGCTGTCCTAAGTCTAGAGAAATTTCCCCCGGGAAGGTGATCATATAATCAGATCCGATAATACACTCAACAGTCAAATTGTCGACTACTAAGAATTGCCATTTCCTGTTCGGCATTTGCCGTTCAGCTCCTTGAAAGAAAACTGGGGCTGTGACTACACCGGCAACCGTGCATCGTTCCCCATTGGCTGTCCGTATATACTGGGCAGGATCAGCTGCTTCCAAGCGGAGTCCTAGTCGTCTAACTAAACCCGAGGACATGGCCGAAACCAATGCTCCCGTGTCGAAAAGTGCCTGAACAGGTTGTCCTAAAATCACAAGGCTAATTAAGAGTGGTACCGTGCGAACCATCAGAACCGAGTGCGCGTTGACGGGTCTACGGAAGTTGCGGGAGGAAGCCCGTGCAGGAGCACCACCACCTTGTGGGTCCATTTCCACCACCTGCGGTCCTTTGGCTTTTCCTGGCCTTTTAAATGGACTCGTGGCAGCGTCGGAATGTTCAGTACTAGCCCTACCCTTAATGCGGTCGTCCTCAGAATCAGTATTTTCCTTAGTATCCTGCCGGGAAAACCTAACTATCCGACAGTCGCTACCCCTACGGTTCCCTATATGTAGGTCTATCAGAGGGGAAGTGCGGCTATCCTGGCTATCATCGGTTAGTAGCTGAGCACTTGCCTCCAAGTCAGCGCAATAATCGGACATGGATGAGGCAACTGAGGTATCCCGTGCCAAAGGGCGATATCCTGGTGTAGCCTGACAACGGTTGGCCGCTGCCTTTCGTACCCTGTCTAATGATTCATTAACGGGCGGAGCCTTTGAGCGGAGAGGTATAGTTTCCTCCTCCGGAGATACAGATCCTAACTCAACGGTCGGCTCATCGTCGTCGCTGAACACCGGCTCGTTAACCCGACGTGCATCAACGGGAGCTGAAATCTTAGGTCGCAGTGGCGGTGGACTTGGTCTAGGTTTCCTACGCACCCTGTCGCGGAATTTCCGCCCACAAGGAGTAACCCACCAGACGATTACACAACCAATCAATATAATGATAATTACTATGGTCAGACCGTGATTTAGCTGTAAGGGAATTAAGGGTAGGTGCACATATTTTCGCATCTGATTATGTATCAAATTGCGTGCCTGTTCATTCTCATATTCGGCAGTAGAAAGTTCTGTGAAATGTAACGGGATCCGGCCCAAAGGCGCCGGGACTACAATTTCGCGTAGTTCTGCAGTTGTCACTGTGGTTCGAGCGACTCCCAGTGTGCTGGTCAAAATAGTATTGCCGATGATCAAGTGAAGATATTGCCCATGCTCGAACCACAGGGTGCCAGTGCCTGGCACGGCGACTCGCTCGCCCTCAGCAACGTGGTTTAGGGCCGGAGATCGTGCAACAATAACTTCTGTATAATTTGTGCGAATCAGCACCCCAGCGGGGGTGGTACGATAAACGGTCGAATTGTCTAAGACTTTAACTTGAACGTATTCGGCACAACTAGCATACTCCCTTTTTAAGGCCTCATCAGAAAATGAAATCAAAATTTGTAAACATTTTGCTTTTAAGCTAGTAACAATGGCGTTTGGCGGACAGAACCAAAGACCGGGAGCGGTCTTACACTCAGAAACATCTATCTCTCTCACTTCTCCCGTATCCAACCGTTGAGCGTAGTCAGGCATGGGTGCTAGCGCAGTGACGCCCCGTTCCCTGGAATTGTACCCAACGTTGTGAACTGCGTAGAGTGGTCGCACTTCCTGTTCTATGGGGACAGGCACTTCTAGCATGAAGCCAAATCGCAGAGTCTCGAAATCAATTTTGATGGGATAAACTTTCCCGAACTGATACACCAAACTGGGCTCCTGTGACAGTAGCGAATTCCGCAGTGAGGGGTGATTGCGTATGATTTCTTTCAAGGTCTGTAAATTTACCAAACTAGGTGTAATTTCCGAACGTAGCCCTGCATGCATTACTGAATTCAGTCCGTCCCTCAGGGACGAGGTGAAAATATGAGCCAGCAACTGCATGTAAATTTGTCTCATGTACGAGAAATTTGAACATCTAGCCCGAATTATCAAAGTGGTTAGATCCTGTACCGTATGATGTAGAAATGCATAGATTTCCTCGTTTGCGTGCACAATTTTCTTGACCGAGTCAGTGATTTTAAGCTGCTCTTCTCGTAAAGTATGAAAACCCTGCTCAACGGCTTGCACTTTTCCGTCCAACTTCCCCATGTGATAGGTATTGGCTAAACTATTGGCAATCCCCCCTATGCCCAGGGCTCCGGCCAACAGAAATTCAATAAAACGTTTTGGACGTTGATGCGAATTTTCAGTCATAGCATATGAGGAACACACACCCGGCGTTGACCTACAGAGACTTGCCAGCAATTTTGAATAGAAATGGGTGTTCAAAACGCCGGAGTATAATTTCCGATATTCGGCTTTAATTTGCATAATTTCCTTATCTAAAAAATCATGCTGCGGGCAACTTTGATTAATCATGCGGACGCAATATTGGTCGGCCTTAGTCTGTCCAGTGGTGAGGTCAATACAGTCCTCTTCGTTCGCCCACTCAGGCGGTTTCCAATGCGGAGTTATGGGGGGTACGGCCAGTTGGACAATCAGCGCGAGATACTCGGTTTTTTGTGATATCACCCCTATTCCGGCGGGACTCAGGACTGCCCCCCAGCGCGGTAAAACTACTGTTCCAATTTTGGCAATTTCATCGGCTAGAAAGTGTGAAGAAGAAGAGTCAGAAACGGTTTGTGCCTGTGCCGAGGCAACTAGCGCGGTCATTAAAAACCAGAAAAACGGCACTGCAAATTTTCGCATAACCCCCAAAGCCACATACACAGATAAAAACGGCATGCATAGCACAGAAACAATAGTCCCTAGCTCCACTGGTGGGAGTCTCACACCCGTCTCAGTCACACTCTTAATCAATTCATCTGTCCTAATTTCGCATTGGATGCCAGTGGTCATGTTTTCTGTTCTTGAACGTTCACACTCACCAATTTTCTCATGACCACGGCCAGTCAAATTTCTTGCACGAATTTGGCTAGAAGTAACTGGAACAAACAATTCCTCCTCTGTGGAGGTCATAGAACTGAGACTCAGAGATCGGGCCGGCGAAACATGCCTAATTTGGCTTCGGTTAGAGAGGCAAGTACACGTTAAAGGCTGCCGGCACATCATGACTTTATGTTCAAAATGAGGCGAGACGAGGCAGCGCCGGGCATGCATCATACAGTTCCGCGAAACATTCCTGACAGATCTGACTGTATACTGTCCGGACGAGTCAGAGCCTGACCGATTCTGTCGCCGATAACCGGAGGACCTCCCGGGCGGGTCAGAGTAACGTTCACCACCCCCCGAGTCCGAGCTACCGGACCACCTTCTTCTGTCGTCAGGGCTCTCCCTACCATTTTCATAACCGTGTCCCTGCGTCTTGGAATACGACACCGCGAACTTCGGTCCATATTCCCTTTTCATTTCTGCGGGCATGTTTTCCCTGGGATCTCGCCGATCCCAATTCTGGCGACGATCATAGCGATCGTCACGTCGGGGAGGGTAATTATTGGAATTTTGTCCATCACGACGATCAGAATAATTTCCCCGTCTCTCTCTCCAATTGGCGTCAGAATTTTGGTTGCGTTCGTCACGAGAATAGTTTCCCACGTTCCTAGCATCCCGGTTGCGAAAGTCTCGAGAGTAGTTTCCAGAATTTTGAGAATTTCTAAACTTTCCCGAGTTTCCAGGCGGGTTTCGGTCAGAATTTTGGTTCCCGCCCCTATAGGCTCCTCCGCCAGGCTGGCGGCATTCTCTCCGAACATGACCAGGTTTGTTACAATTGAAACAGGTAGTACCGGGAGGCAATTCGCGACCACGGTCTGATCGGCTAGCACCTCCCAACTTTTTGTTAGTTTCGGCCTCTAACTTCTCAAAACGAATTTTCAAATCCTTCATTGCCTTTTCGGCTTCGGCAATGGCTGCGGGAGCGCTCTTTTCACTCATGAAACTGGGCTCCAAAAAGGAAGGGTAGGCCTCTCCCGGATACTCTCCCTCAGCCTGTAAAGCTTTTTCAACTGCTCGTTCTAAAGTTTTGCACCCGGGAGGAACCCTGACTTTCAAATCGTTTCTCAATCCAAACAAGAACAATCGAAGTTTCAAAAGTTCCAACTGTTGTTCATTAAACCCATCCTCTTCTTTGAAACTTAACCGGGCGTACCGATTTAGACGCATCAAATAATCAGTTACAGTTTCCCCTTTTTCCTGTTTAACTTGAAACATTAAAGAAGACGCATGAAGGGCGGTATGAGGAGGGGTCATCACCTTTTTGGCAGCTTTTACCAATTCATCCCAGCTCCCTCTGCTAGCTTTTGGAACTGACCGGAAAAGTTCTAGGGCCCTCCCACGCAAAGAACTAGAAAAGGTAAGGATGGTCTGCCCTTCATCGAAGCTCATCACCTGACAGAATCGCTCATAATGCTCCACATGTTCGTCAAAAGATTCTGAAGCATGTGCATGATAAACAGGGACGGAACTGTATGCGGCAGCCACGCCCTGTGCTCGAATTGCAGAATGAAATTCGGTTAAAGTTTCCGTTAATTTTGTGAGCGCTTGGTTTTCGGCGCTCTCACTTTTAGCGCTTTTAACACTTTCTCGGTCAGAATCAGTATTTTCAGGAACTTCGTGTTCCTCTGGATCAGACATTATGCTAGTTTTCAGCTTCTGTTAAACGGTTCAAAGTTTCAAAAAACTGTATCACTTCAAAATGTTAATCGTTAAATATTTGTAGTTCTCACAAAGATTTGTAACTTGTTCCTATCTCACTCACACATTCCTATCGTAACTATCTAGGTAATACTAACAAGCACGCTCACAACCACACGCTGAAAAGAAACAAGCACTTTATAACTACGTATTAACGAAAATTAATTAACTGATAATAATAAAGTAAGTTATAACCGGATTTCTCTTCATAAGCCAGGGGTCAAATTTCAGGTAAAGTTTGAGTTCTTTTTAGGAAAATTGGACGGAGCCACTGTTAAACATTCAGAAACAGCAAAAGGTTACAAATCGTTCAAAATGATTACAGTAAGTTAACTTCGTCCTAATTAATTTTCCTCTCAGGCAGGCTCCACGTGTAAAGAAAAAGGTTTGGCTAATAGACTTTTCGGAGCTGAGAGATCACTTCAACGACTCAATTCTGGAACTTTATTCAACTCAGCCCTTTCTATCACACAAGTTTGGGGGTCGGGCAAACTTGTTCCTTTAAAACAATTATTTGAGCACTGGTGAAATGGCTCTTTTCTCCTCAAGCTACTTAATAGTAAACTGATCGCTCACTAAACTTCGTGATCAGTTTACTATGATCCTTACCTAGTCAGAGCTTCCGTAACTAAAACAGTGGTCCACTCTGAGCCTCAAATCAAATCCTTAGTAATAGCCAACAAGATACCTGGTAATTCGAAATCTACATTTAATGTAAACAGGGATAATCAAAGTACAATATTTTGTCCTCACGTTTCAACCAATTACAAAGATGAAAGTTACAAGTGGAGTTAAGGCAATCTAGATCACGAGACTCAAGGTTTTAGGTTCACGTTAACAATACTAAATAGCTCACAAACACAAACATAGAATCCGGCGGTAAATTTGCGTTCTATCCTCTTATGACCACTTTGGTTTCAACCCTTGAAACTTTACCTTTCCGTTTAGAAATGTGTAATCCAAATGTAGAAACAGATATCACAAATAAGATCCACTGGGGAATTGCACGAAAGACTAAACAGGTGAGATGGGGTGACTAACAAGCAGCAACAGACTTCAGCTTTAACCACAACAATAACTTCTAGGCTCAACAGGCCAACAACTGACGACACAGACCAGGCGTATCAGCCCACAAAAAGTATATCCAGACCGAAGGTTCTCAACACAACCTTCCTTCGAGCGAAGTCAACCCCAAACTGAAGTCTTTAGGTCAGTCACCCAACCCCGTCACAGCTCTGTCCACGTGCAATTCTCCCTTCTTCGGTCTCTTTGAAATTCCTTTTAAGTTTTGCGTGACTATTGAAAGAAAGATCCATACGTCATGATAAGCATGACGTATGCGTTTGCTCAAGGGCTCATGGGGTTCCCCAAATCTTCGTTTAAAGCCGATTAACCCCATCCCTTGAATTTGAACCCATAAATCGGAAAACACACCAATTAACGTAGCAATCCAAGCAAACAGAAACGTGCAATTAACAAAGACATTTCTACTATTTTTCTACCACTTCTAAACTATACAAGGTTCCGAGAAAAAGGTTAGCCTGTCAGACATTACACAAGAGACCTATACAATTCAAGTCGAACATTGAACATCAAGGGTTAATACACAGAGAATTAGTTGAACGCACAATTAGATTAGAGTTAGTTAATGCTAGCACACGTACATATTCTACAAATCAGTTCGAACTTCACACAGATTCATACAGAGTCAAGAGTTTGAAACACAGGAAGTCAATACAGAAGAAATATTATCATCATGCAGCATTCAACACAAAAATTCTAGCTTGTTTTTTAGCTTGATTTAGTCCAAAACCCACATTCTCTAGACATCTC